>NW_019281269.1:20390-57503 GCF_000648695.1 Onthophagus taurus | reverse complement strand
TGAAGATGATAACTTGTTATCGAAACATGTAAGACAAAACGATTAATAAATTTAAAACCAGTAAAAAGTACAGTTGATTTTTCTTTTCAATTAATTTATTGAAACTGACATTAATCCAAAATTGTCAATAATCATTTCAAAATATTTTTATAAATAACAAAATACACCTTTTTAAAGAAATCGATTTTTAAGTAATTTTTAGCCGTCGTAGATAAAATGTTGTATATCACACATGGGCTAGAGTATAATTACACGACTCGTCGTGCAATTCTTCACACTCGTACAATAATTGCGTTTCTAGCCCACTTGTAATATAAATAACTATTAGATAATGTAGACAAAATGATTTTATGCAATACTTCAAATCTAAGGGAATCTGTGACGCGATTATAACTTCATCAGATAATTTCGATTTTAACATCAAAATACTCTAGATTATACAATGAGGGAGATTTTTATCTGTGAATGTGATTGACACGAGTCATTTTTAACATCTAAAGTGGACGTTGTTTCAAAAATAATTAATAACTAATTACATGTAAAAGAAATATGAGAAAATTTCCACAAATAGAATAAAAAATACGATGAGAAAATGTAAAAGAAATCGTATAAGAAATCGCTAAAACTCTCTTTTTTGACGTTTTGAGGTTAAATTGTCAACATAAAATTGCAAGCCCTTTATCAAAGAATTTTTATTATACAACCTATAATGTTTCATATATCATTTTAAAGAGGGACATTTCAGCTTTAATTTGATACCAAAACCATTTCTTAATGTTCATAAATAACCCTTCCACGATTTTTTAAAACTCGGTTTTTTTTTCTCTCAACGTTTTGATGTTGATAACATAAAATTACAACCCTTTTATCAAGGAATTTTTATTATTCAACCTATCATGTGTTATATATCATTTTAAAGAGGAACGTTTCAGCTTCAATTTAACATCAAAATCACTTCTTAATTTCCATAAATAACCCTTCCACGATTTTTTAAAACTCGGCTGTTTTTGACGTTTTGTTATTAAGTTGACAACATAAAATTGCAACCCCTTTATCATAGAATTTTTATTATTCAACCTAACATGTTTTATATATCATTTTAAAGAGGGACGTTTCAGCTTCAATTTGATATCAAAATCACTTCTTAATTTCCATGAATAACCTTTCCACGATTTTTTAAAACTCGGCTTTTTTGACATTTTGAGGTTAATTTAACAACATAAAATTGCAAGCCCTTTATCATAGAATTTTTATTATTCAACCTAACATGTTTTATATATCATTTTAAAGAGGGACGTTTCAGCTTCAATTTAATATCAGAATCACTTCTTAATTTCCATAAATAACCCTTCCACGATTTTTTAAAACTCGGCTTTTTTGACATATTCAGGTTAAGTTGACAACATAAAATTGCAAGCCCTTTAGCATAGAATTTTTATTATTCAACCTATCATGTTTTATATATCATTTTAAAGAGGGGCGTTTCAGCTTCAATTTGATATCAAAATCACTTCTTAATTTCCATAAATAACCCTTCCACGATTTTTTAAAACTCGGCTTTTTTGACGTTTTGAGATTAAGTTGACAACATAAAATTGCAAGCCCTTTATCTTAGAATTTTTATTATTCAACCTATCATGTTTTATATATCATTTTAAAGAGGAACGTTTCAGCTTCAATTTGATATCAAAATCACTTCTTAATTTCCATAAATTACCCTTCCACGATTTTTTAAAAATCAGCTTTTTTGACGTTTTGAGGTTAACTTGACAACATAAAATTGCAAGTCCTTTATCAAAGAATTTTTATTATTCAACCTATCATGTTTCATATATCATTTTAAAGAGGGACATTTCAGCTTTAATTTGATACCAAAGCCATTTCTTAATATTCATAAATAACCCTTCCACGATTTTTTAAAATTTCGGTTGCATTTCGAAATTTTTAAATTAACTTGAAATCGTAACATAAATGCAAGTTTTTATCAAAAAATTTATAATTTAACCTACTATGTGTCATATATCAATTGTTTTTTTAACAATTGTTTAATATAAATTAAATATTTTTACATAATAATCATTAATACGGACCTGATCTCATAAAATTTGATATGTTGATTAACACTCATAATACATATAAACTGTACTAAATGTCGTGAAAAAGCAGCCTGGCATAATCACTAAGATACTTGCATAGTCACATAGCAACAATCCACAATTTTGCGAATATTGAGGCACAACCAACTCAAAAATCTTTTAAAATATGATTAAAAATTCGTAATGTAGATTAAAAATGCTTTAAAATGAGTCCAAACACGATGAGGTTATCTTTAAAAACAACCAAGATGTGCTTATTTTAAAAATATTTTGACAGTTGATTCTCAATTGTTTTAATTCATTTTTAGTTTGTAACTTTTTTATTTTTTAAGATAATCCCATCGTGTTTGGGCTCATTTTAAAGGATTTTAAATTCCCATAACCCCATTAACACGAAATAACCAATTTTTGCATTCACTTCCGGTTTGTATATCGAGTAATTATTGAAATAAAATAAACTAGTCGTGTTTGGACTCATTTAAAGGAATTTTATAATAAATTTTAACAATAAATGATTAATATTTTGACAGGCGATTTTCAATTGTTTCGCCATTTATTTTTGAGTTATTTTTTGACGTAAATAGGTCGTGTTTGAGCTCATTTTAAAGCATTTTTAATCTCCTATACGATTTTATTAAAAAATATATATGTTTACTTCTTATTGAAGTATGCTATTGGGATTCTATTCGTCGATAGATGGCACTTTGTGGATTTAATTGTTATTAAATTGATTATAATTGTAAGTTAATATAAGAAAATGAGTAGAAATGGTTCGAAAAAGAACCCCCTCGCCAAATAAAATTTCTATAACATAATAAACTTCACCACCCCTAAATACACATGTTTCTTTCATCCCCCCACGGATCTATTTTCTGGTTGACCCGTTATAATTGCCCCCTCATTCAAAAATCTAAACAATACCCATTAATTTTGTAATGCCCCTAAACTACACGGAGGAACGATATCTTCTCAGCCCTTTTTGGCACCCCCACACTCTTCTCGTTCTCGTTTCGACTGATATTCAATATGTGTTAGCTGGAAGTATTCACACAGCGGACCAAACCGAATGATAAATCTAATCGTTGCTTTTTGGGGAGGAATTTTCGCGGTGGTCGATTTATATGCGGTTCGCGAAGTGGGGGTTTATATGAACGGCATTGACGGGGTGGAATAACGTTCTAATCTATGGGACAGAAGAAGGGGGGTTGGTTTTGGGTGGGCGCCTTGTCATAACGCGTTGAGGAGGATCGCTTTTGACACTTGCAACGTTCTCACGGCGCGATTTTTTACGCAAGGGTTGCGAAATTCAGAGAGGCGTAATAAAATTGATGGATTATTATTATTTTTTTTTTTATATTATTATTAGGGTTGTATTTTGAAATAATTTGAATATTTTTAGGATATCTAAATATAAATTTTCGAAACGATGGTAATCCGCGGGGTCCCGGAACGTAATCCGACCTTTGATGTCGAAGGATCAGGATCTCTTTACGGCGGATCCACCTGGAGGCATGTTATAGCTAGCGCGCACTAATTGATGACTTCCTAAAAACCCACGAAAGGAAGGGAGGATTATGCGATTAGGGAGCAACGTGATGTCGGCATCGTGGCGAGCATCAAACTATAATCTTAGTCAGAAATTTTCAAGTAACCATAAGGTTCGTTGTCGCGAATGGATATTTTTAGAATGATAAAAAAGGGGGTAAGTAAAACAAAAAATACCTATGATTTTACACTTAAAAAAAAAGGACGTGACTCAATGTGTTATTTTTTGAAGGGTGAAAAAGATCTTTTTTTAGTAAAAACATAAATAAATTATACTAAGTCGTAGATCTCATAAGACGGCTTAACCCAAATCTTTCTAATTCTAATAAAATCATTCAAAATCAGTTAAACTTGTACTTGTACCTTCTGTTAAAGTTTGACATTGTACCTTAATATTAGCTCTGGAAGTAAAGAAACTCTCCCACAAAGTGTTTCTTTTGTTACCTCAACCATTTCTTTTGTAGATTGATATGAATGTAAGATGAAGTTAACGGAAACACTTTTCTGCTAGGATTGGTGGTTCAAGGTTGTTCTATGTTCTTCCTTATTTTCTGGAACTTGCATAGTGCTTGGTCAACTATTGCAACTAGCGCTAGTTAGAATAAGATATTACAATGTTGTATATTTTTCTTGAACTAAAACTAGAACTAACACTATACCTAGAACTAGAAACATTCGTTTACCCTCATTATAAATGTCAAAATTGTTGCATTACAGTCAGCAGTTAATTAACACAAACCACAAATTCGACAATCTAGAGTTAAGTGGACTCTATAAAATTACCTGTGAAGATTGCACTAAATTATTAATATATAGGACAATCATTAATCATTATATAGGCAACATTTATCTAGGAGCTCATCCACATTTTGTAAAAATTTGAAAAATGAAAACCACAATTCTAGCATTAACAATATACACCTAATAAAAAGAATAAATAAATCGAGAGAGCTAGACCTAACTTAAGAGTTCCAGATTTTTAAGCATAAAAGATACAAAGAAAATCTAATTCTTAACGAAATAACAGAATTTAATAACAACAGATACTTTATAAAATTTATGTCTTCAAAAAATGTATAACCTGTTTATTTATTCCTTTCATAACTGGTCGTCGTTATGGTTGAGTTGCTGTGGTGTCAATTTTTAATGTCTTTTTACATTACAATTTTACTATATATTTCTGTTCTGATAGTTTTCTAAGTTTTATTTGAACAACGTAGTTTTATAATAGTGTAGTTTTAATTTTTAATATTTTGATCTCTACAATTCATTACGATTCTCTACAAAACATGCGATACATCATTGGAAAGCTAAAGATATGCTCTTTTCAGTAACATCATGATCAAGTACAGTTTGTATTTAAAAAAACACAACTTTGTGTTGTATCTCAAAAATCATCAAGTATGTTTAAAACTTTTCAACGGCAGTATATTCTACTTAAAAAAGTGTCTTAAGAACGTATCAACCTCATTTCTCTAATTTCAAAAATAAACGAAATATGAGCATCTTTCTAATTCTACTAAAATCATTCAACTCGGCCTTTTTGACGTTTTAATTGTTATACGGCGCTAGATTGTTGTATATTTTTATTGAACTAAATAACGGAACGTCTCTCAAGATGGCTAAACCTGAGTTTTTCAAGTTCTAGGTCTTGTGTTAGTTCTAGTGACAGTGCTAGGTAGCACTAATTAGCACTAGATTACGCTTGGTTGTTGTATTTATTGAATTAAAACTAGAACTAACACTAGACCTAGAACTAGAAAGTTTCTAGAATGTTTCTAGTTCTAGGTCTAGTGTTAGTTCTAGTTTTAACTGTTGTTCAGCGCTAGATTGTACACAGAGAGGAATATATTCTTGGAGTCAAGAATATATGTTTCTTGGTTTAGTTTACTTGAAACAAGCATATTATTTTGTGAGTGTAAAATAGTAAAAGTATTCTATAAGTGAGACTAGATGATTTTTAAACTAAGAAAAAGGGAATAATTTTAAAACAAGAATAAGTTGGTTAAAAAATCTGATTTTCTTGATAAGTCGAACCTACGATCAACCGACTTTAAACACGTTTAATCTTGTTGTGCTCATTTCGAAGTGAAGACTGAGTTTGGTCACAGTGGTCACTGTAGTTTAGTATATTTATTGTAGTGCACATTGTAGTGATATCGTTGGAAAGCGAAATAAAACGATTTAAAATTAAGAATAATTAACTTTTGAAAATTAAGAATATTCATCTTTGTGGTACAAGATTTTACGCCGATTCTTGGTTTAAGATTATCTTATTTTTGCGGATATACAAACAAATCATTTATTTGAATTAAGAGTAATATGCTTGACTCAAGCATAAATTTCTCTCTGTGTAGTATATTTGTACTGAACTAAAACTAGACATAAGAAATCAAAGAATTTTTATTATTCAACCTATCATATTTCATATATCATTTTAAAGAGGGACATTTCAGCTTTGATTTGATACCAAAACCATTTCTTAATATTCATAAATAACCCTTCCACGATTTTTTAAAACTCGGTTTTTTTTGACGTTTTGAGGTTAAGTTGACAACATAAAATTGCAAGTCCTTTATCTCGAAATTTTTATTATTCAACCTATCATGATTCATATATCATTTTAAAGAGGGACATTTCAGCTTTCATTTGATATCAAAATCACTTCTTAATTTCCAGAAATAACCCTTCTACAATTTTTTAAAACTCGGCTTTTTTTGACGTTTTGATATTAAGTTATCAACATAAAATTGCAAGCCTTTTATCATGGAATTTTTATTATTCAACCTATCATGTTCTATATATCATTATAAAGAGGAACGTTTCAGCTTCAATTTGATATCAAAATCACTTCTTAATTTCTATAAATAATCCTTCCACGATTTTTTAAAACTCACCTATATTTGACGTTTTGAGGTTAAGTTGATAACATAAAATTGCAACCCTTTTATCATAGAATTTTTATTATTCAACCTATTATGTTTTATATATCATTTTAAAGAGGAATGTTTCAGCTTTGATTTCATATCAAAATCAGTTCTTAATTTCCATAAATAACCCTTCCACGATTTTTTAAAACTCGGCTTTTTTTGACGTTTTGATATTAACTTGATAACATAAAATTGCAAACCTTTTATTATTAAGGAATTTTTATTGCTCAACCTATCATGTTTTATATATCATTTTAAAGAGGAACGTTTCAGCTTCAATTTGATATCAAAATCACTTCTTAATTTCCATAAATAACCTTTCCACGATTTTTTAAAACTCGGCTTTTTTTGACGTTTTGATATTATAATATAAATTCAATAAAAAGCAATACTTTTTCTGGTCTTTTTCAATTTATTGTTTAACCGGTTTCGGCTTACGCCATCATTAGAGACATTACAAATATAGATTAGATTTTAGCAACTTATTTTCCATTTAGTTGTTCATATAAACGGCATCACAAAGGTATACAAGTTAAAATTGTAAATATAAACACATTAAAGCTCACGTTAAAAGTTAAAATATAAAACAATGCTATAAAATTAGGATTGACGGGCACTAATGTATCTGATGATGGCGTAAGCCGAAACCGGTTAGAGAATAAATTGAAAAAGACCAGAAAAAGTATTGCTTTTTATTGAATTTATATCTTATAAAAAAAAATAACTGGTCAATATGGATCAAACTCCCACATCTAGTTTTGATATTAAGTTGACAACATAAAATTGTAAGTCTTTTATCAAAAAATTTTTATTATTCAACCTATCATGTTTTATATATCATTTTAAAGAGGAACGTTTCAGCTTCATTTTGATATCAAAATCACTTCTTAATTTCCATAAATAACCCTTCCACGATTTTTTAAAACTCGGCTTTGTTTGACGTTTTGATATTAAGTTGACAACATAAAATTGCAACTCCTTTATCATAGAATTTTTATTATTCAACCTATCATGTTTTATATATCATTTTAAAGAGGAACGTTTCAGCTTCAATTTGATATCAAAATCACTTCTTAATTTCCATAAATAACCCTTCCACGATTTTTTAAAACTCGGCTTTGTTTGACGTTTTGATATTAAGTTGACAACATAAAATTGCAACCCCTTTATCATAGAATTTTTATTATTCAACCTATCATGTTTTATATATCATTTTAAAGAGGAACGTTTCAGCTTCAATTTGATATCAAAATCACTTCTTAATTTCCATAAATAACCCTTCCACGATTTTTTAAAACTCGGCTTTGTTTGACGTTTTGATATTAAGTTGACAACATAAAATTGCAACCCCTTTATCATAGAATTTTTATTATTCAACCTATCATGTTTTATATATCATTTTAAAGAGGAACGTTTCAGCTTCAATTTGATATCAAAATCACTTCTTAATTTCCATAAATAACCCTTCCACGATTTTTTAAAACTCGGCTTTTTTTGACGTTTTGATATTAAGTTGACAACATAAAATTGCAACCCCTTTATCAAAGAATTTTTATTATTCAACCTATCATGTTTTATATATCATTTTAAAGAGGAACGTTTCAGCTTCAATTTGATATCAAAATCACTTCTTAATTTCCATAAATAACCCTTCTACGATTTTTTAAAACTGGGCTTTTTTGACGTTTTGATATTAAGTTGACAACATAAAATTGCAACCCCTTTATCAAAGAATTTTTATTATTCAACCTATCATGTTTCATATATCATTTTAAAAAGGAACATTTGAGCTTCAATTTGATATCAGAATCACTTCTAACCCCAAATCGAGATTTTACTGTATTTATATTTGCCAAAATAAGAAAGATTGAATCAATTGAACTCGAGAAAAGCTTTCCTCTCTCAATGATAGTACTACTACGATTACTGAGCTTTGGAAGCGGTTAAGGTGACTTGATTCATTAACGGTGGGGTTTACTCTTAATGCAGGATGATCCCGGTATCGGGATAATGGTCGCCTAATTCGAATTATAAAGGCCCGGAGTTCGCCAACTTTCTCTTTTCATCCCAACTTCCTCAAAACTCTTTCACTTTTAAACGATATTAATAGAACAATATAACCAAAAAAATAAATTCGTTATCGATTCTTCTGAGTTATCTAAAAAAAAGGTGTTTGTGCCCCCATTTCTTCGATTTGAAACCAAGTCGGCGACCCTTTTAACACGAGCCGCCTCTGATCTGACACGTCAGAACCCTCATTTTTGATTAATCACTCGATTAAGTTGTTTGTTTATTTATTTTCTTGGTACGAAAATGTCAATAATCCTTTTTTTTTTCGTTTTACTTGAAATCGATAAAAAATATTAAAAAATAACGTCTGAATATTGAAAAAAAATTAAAAATTACTTTTACACGTAACGTTAATAAATTTCTAAGATCAGATAAACGATATCTATCATTTTATCAGACGTTTATGGACGCAATTATCGATTAGAACTCATTCCTTATCACTTTTCGAGCGGTACTTAGTCAAAAGGGATCGTAAAAAAGAATCGTTTCGCTACCGGGAACGTTCGTAATCGTAATTAAACGATTTTATACACACTTTAATCAGTTAAGGAGTGTCATGAAACAACATGCTACATCGACAAAAATTAAAAAGAAAATTATTATTTATAAAAACTATACAGCACCAACTTTTATTATGTTTACATATTTCTGAAAGATTTATAACCTTTGTGATAGTATAAATCGAAAAAATCGTCTACGTATCGATACGCATACGAAGCGATAAGATATCGAAACGGTTTTTTCAATAAATCGAAAGAAAAATATTTTTATTTTTCCGATTTTGACACATTTTTGATAATCGGTAAATATAGTTTGAAATAAATTTAATTTCGCGCTTAAAATCTTAAAGAAAATCGCAAATACTTTAAAGCGAGCCCAAACACGCCCGGGTTATCTCAAAAAATAACAAAGATATCACCGGAATACCTTAAAAAACAATCGACGATCGTAAAATTTAAGATAACCCTATCTCGGTTGTTTTTAAAGGTAATTATAAAGTGTTTGGGCTCATTAAATACGATTTTTTATGTAGATTAAGAATATTTTTGAGTTTTTCAAAATTAATATTTGACGTTTTTCTATAAATTTTTTGATTTTAATGATATCAACGTAAAAAGAATGAAAAATGCTTTAAAATAAGTCCAAACACGACGTGATTATCTCAAAAAATGACTGACATATCATTGGAACAACTTAAAAAACAATCGAAGATCGTTATTTTTTAAATTAGCGTATCTCGGACGTTTTTAAAGAAAAGTATAAAGTGTTTGGGCTCATTTTGTAGGGTTTTTCATGTAGATTAAGAATTTTTTGGAATTAATCTTTTTTATTCAAAACTAATATTTGACGTTTTTCTTCAAATTAATTTTTTATTAAATCTGATGATATCAGCATAAAGAGAATGAAAAATCCTTTAAAATAAGTCCAAACTCGATGTGTTTATCTCAAAAAATAACCGAGATATCACTGAAATAACGTAAAAACAACTGAGGATCGTCATTCTTTTGAATATCACCCATTCAACCTTTGTTTTTGAAGATAACCATAAAGTGTTTGGGCTCATTTTATAGCATTTTTTATGTAGATTAAGAATTTTTTAGAATTAATCTTTTTTTATACAACATTAATATTTGACGGTTATCTTCAAATTAATTTTTTATTAATTCTAATGATATCATCATGAAGAGAATGAAAAATCCTTTAAAATAAGTCCAAACATGACGTGATTATCTTTAAAAACAACTGAGATATCATTCGATAACCTAAAAAAGAACTGAAGATCGTTATTTTTGAATTAGCGATATCTCGGTTGTTTTTAAAGATAACTATAACATGTTTGGGCTCATTTTGTAGCACTTTTTATATAGATTAAGAATTTTTTAGAATTAAGCTTTTTCATTCAAAATTAATATTTGACAGTTTTCTTCAAATTAATTTTTTTGTTAATTTCAATGATATCAACATAAAGAGAATGAAAAATCCTGTAGAATAAGTCCAAACATGACGTGATTATCTTTAAAAGCAACTGAGATATCATGCAAATAACCTAAAAAACAACTGAAGATCGTTATTTTTGAATTAGCGATATCTCGGTTGTTTTTAAAGATAACTACAAAGTGTTTGGGCTCATTTTATAGCATTTTTTATGTAGATTATAAATTTTTTAGAATTAATTTTTTTTATACAAAATTGATATTTGACGGTTATCTTCAAATTAATTTTTTATTAATTTTAATGATACCAACATAAAGAGAATGAAAAATCCTTTAAAATAAGTCCAAACATGACGTGATTATCTTAAAAAACAACTGAGATATTATTCGAATGACCTAAAAAACAACTGAAAATCGTTATTTTTGAATTAGCGATATCTCGGTTGTTTTTAAAGATAACTACAAAGTGTTTGGGCTCATTTTATAGCATCTTTTATGTAGATTAAGAATTTTTTAGAATTAATCTTTTTTATACAAAATTAATATTTGACTGTTATCTTCAAATTAATTTTTTCAAAATTTTAATGATACCAACATAAAGAAAATGAAAAATCCTTTAAAATAAGTCCAAACATGACGTGATTATCTTTAAAAACAACTGAGATATTATTCGAATAACCTAATAAACAAATGAAGATCGTTCTTTTTAAATTAGCGATATCTCGGTTGTTTTTAAAGATAACTATAAAGTGTTTGGACTCATTTTATAGCATTTTTTATGTAGATTAAGAATTATTTAGAATAAATTTTTTTTATACAAAATTGATATTTGACGGTTATCTTCAAATTAATATTTTATTAATTCTAATAATTCCAACATAAAGAGAATGAAAAATCCTTTAAAATAAGTCCAAACATGACGCGATTATCTTTAAAAACAACTGAGATATTATTCGAATAACCTAAAAAACAACTGAAGATCGTTATTTTTGAATTAGTGATATCTTGCTTGTTTTTGAAGATAACTACAAAGTGTTTGGGCTCATTTTACAGCATTTTTTATGTAGATTAAGAATTATTTAGAATTAATTTTTTTTATACGAAATTGATACTTGATGGTTATCTTCAAATTAATTTTTTTTTAATTTTAATGATACCAACATAAAGAAAATGAAAAATCCTTTAAAATAAGTCCAAACATGACGTGATTATCTTTAAAAACAACTGAGATATTATTCGAATAACCTAAAAAACAACTGAAGATCGTTATTTTTGAATTAGTGGTATCTCGCTTGTTTTTGAAGATAACTACAAAGTGTTTGGGCTCATTTTATAGCATTTTTTATGTAGATTAAGAATTATTTAGAATTAATTTTTTTTATACAAAATTGATATTTGACGGTTATCTTCAAATTATTTTTTTATTAATTTTAATGATACCAACATAAAGAAAATGAAAAATCCTTTAAAATAAGTCCAAACATGACGTGCTTATCTTTAAAAACAACTGAGATATCATTCGAATAACCTAAAAAACAAATGAAGATCGTTATTTTTGAATTAGCGAAATCTCGGTTATTTTTAAAAATAATTATAAAGTGTTTGGGCTCATTTTATAGCATTTTTTATGTAGATTAAGAATTATTTGGAATTAATCGTTTTTATTCAAAATTAATATTTGACGGTTATCTTCAAATTAATTTTTTATTAATTCTAATGATATCAACATAAAGAGAATGAAAAATCCTTTAAAATAAGTCCAAACATGACGTGATTATCTTTAAAAACAACTGAGATATTATTCGAATAACCTAAAAAACAACTGAAAATCGTTATTTTTGAATTAGCGATATCTCGGTTGTTTTTAAAGATAACTACAAAGTGTTTGGGCTCATTTTATAGGATTTTTTATGTAGATTAAGCATTATTTAAAATTAATCTTTTTTATTCAAAATTAATTTTTGACGTTTTTCTTCAAATTGACTTTTTAGTAATTTTAATGATATCAACATAATAAGAATGAAAAATCCTTTAAAATAAGTCCAAACATGATGCGGTTATTTTTAAAAACAACTGAGATATTATTTGAATAACCTAAAAAACAACTGAAGATCGTTATTTTTGAATTAGCGATATCTCAGCTGTTTTTAAAGATAACCATAAAGTGTTTGGGCTCATTTTATAGGATTTTTTATGTAGATTAAGAATTATTTGGATTTAAGCGTTTTTATTCAAAATTAATATTTGACGGTTATCTTCAAATTAATTTTTTATTAATTCTAATGATTTCAGCTTACAGAGAATGAAAAATCCTTTAAAATAAGTCCAAACATGACGTGATTATTTTTAAAAACAACTGAGATATTATTCGAATAACCTAAAAAATAACTGAAGATCGTTATTTTTGAATTAGCGATATCTCGGTTGTTTTTAAAGATAACTATAAAGTGTTTGGGCTCATTTTAAAGGATTTTTTATGTAGATTAAGAATTTTTTGAAATTAATTAATTTTGATTCAAATTTGATTTTTAATCGTTAATAATGTGCCATAAAATGCAGTAGTATATTTTATTGAAATTATTCCTTTAATATTTTCGATTAAAGAATGAAGTTAAATTTTGCGGATTAATTATATCAAAGTTCCATCAAGTTGAATTGAAGTTTCTGAGGTTGATATTAATTTTTCCACCTTAATTTAAAGCCTTGATGAAGTTTAATTGTTTTAAAAAACTGTTATAAAAAACTTGATATTATTTGGGGTGTTTTAAAGATAATTTAGGACTAATTTTAAATGATTTTTCGTGTAATTTAAAAATTTTTGCGTTGTAGATTTATGAATTGGAAGATACTCACCACGTTTTAGTTTCTCCAACGGTTCGTGATGTAACGATGGGGTATGGGGAACGACTCCGTGATGATGATGATCGTGCGAAGTAACGTGATGTCCCAAAACTGAACTACTTCCGGTCATGATACCACTAATGGCAGAACTAACTGAAACGGCCGAAGACACCGCATCAACCATGGGGTGGTGATGCCCGTGTAAATCAGAATTAGCCGAACTCGTTGAAACGCCAGTAACCAAGTCTTGAAGGCACAACGATGGGTCATTTAGCGACTCCATTCGTTCCATTCTAACGGTAAGAATTTCGATACGGTCACTATGATTTCATAAAGTTTTTCTTTTTTCGTTTCTAGAAACATTAGAAAATTGAAATGTAAAAAAAGGGAATGAGAGAAGATAAAAAAAACAGGTGTTTGTTGAATGGGGAAAAAAAATAATAAAATCACACCGCGAGAGAGCTTTCAAGGATTCAGGTGGGTTTTTGGTGAAGCTCAAAAGCTCACCGGGTCGGGGGGTTTTAGGAAAAAAGCCACAAGCTTCGGGTGGAGACTTTAAGCCGACGGCTCGGCGGTGGTGGTAGATTCAGAGTCGCGCGCGGACGTCCGACGGTACCGGAGCTTTCAGACCACTAAGCCGCGAGCTTTCGGACCGCTTTAGAACCACCCCACCCCTAAAACGCGAATGCTTCTCACTAATTTGTAGTACCACGCCTACGAAACTCCAACAACCCAAGTAATTTATTAACTTATTGATAAATAAAACCCAGCTACTTTGTTCTAATAACAATCGGTGCCATAAAACCATCATTTATTGAATTTAATTTATCGGTATTCAATTAAAGGCGATAAATTAAAATTTTTGTCTCTATTCTTTTACCGACGCTTCTCAACTCTCTTTTTATTTTATGCTTTATATTTTTTTGGGAGATAAGCTCGTTGTAAATTCTTGCTTATCTGATAAAAGAAAAGCGATACCCAAAAAAATATAGCAAAAATGACCAATTTTGTTGTAGAACAAGATTTTTTTAGTTATAATTTTTGTTATAATAAAAGACCATAAAAAAATTAAATGAATAAAATGATACATAAAATAAATAAAATGAATAATATCTGCATCGTTGTATTATATAATTAATTAAGTTAGAAATATCTATAATAAATATATATTATTATAAATATTTATATATAATTTTTTATTATAAACTTACTTTTAGTAGATGTATCCAAAAAAAAAGAACAAAATGAAACAATTTTGTATAAATAAATAATAACTCACTCACAATAGTTTTTTTGTTAATAAAAAAAAATACTTAGTTGAAACAATCGCGAAATACCAAAAAAAAAAACTTTTATATATATATTTTTTAATAAAACTCGAAATGAAACGTGGAAAATCGTGGTAAAATCCGCGACGAGATCTCGGACCCGGTCCAGAAGTATTAAAAAGTCTTAAACGCGCTTATCCTCGACAGGCCGCCGGTTTTAAGAACTAATCTTGGCCACTTGCACGACTACGTTTTAGTCCCCGCTAAGTCCACCTACTCCATATATCATGCGACTACTGACTATAGGACTATAGGCCGAGATCCATTCCATCTCCCACTGAGAGCTTCCGATTGTGTACACTCTATACTCTGTTTGGGTCCCTTTCCCACTCAAACCGTGCAGTATAGACCGTCTCTTATTAATTATCTAAGCCCCGCCTATCGCGAACGATTTTGACGCATGCGCGTTTCGCAACGTATTCCTTATCGAATACACTCTACCCCCACCATTGGTAATTTGAGTGAAAAAGGGGGCGGAGTTTTAGTACGGAGGCGTCAAGTCAACCAGAGCCTCCTGTGTATATTATTGAAGCGTAGGGATTTTAGGAAACTCCACCAGATATTATGATGGATACAGGATTTTTCGGGTGCTTTTGCTTTCCGATTGTGCTTTTTGTTCGAAGACGAACACTTTTTATTTTAATAACTTATTGAATACAAACACATTTATTAACATTAGTAGATAAATAATAATTAATAAAAAATATATTTATATATATGTATATAAATATATTATCCTCAGGATTCAATGTCTAATCCTTTTATATCAAAACTAAATATTATTTTGTTTAACGGAATAAGCCAACATTGTTATTTATTTGTATCATTATAAACCCATAAATAATCTCGAGGGTTTGTTGCTATTTCTATATTCTATTGTTGTTATTTATCTCTCTACAATAATAATTACACATTAAATCAAAAACATTCATATTAGGACTAAAAATACAACATCCTTGTAGACGAAGAGATGTTATTTTGGAAAGCTTTGAAGATTTTGGAAATTTTCAATCCCATTCAACTACGTGGTCTAGTGTTAGTTCTAGTTTTAACTGTAGATTGTAGTATATTTGTATTGAACTAAAATTAGAACTAACACTATACCTAGAACTAGAATCATTCGGGTTTAGCCGTCTTAAGAGACGTTCGGCTAATCCCGAATGCTTCTAGTTCTAGGTCTAGTGGTTGAATCTAAATGCTTCTAATTCTTGGTCTAGTGTTTGAGTTAGTTTTGGTTTTAATTATTATTCAGCGTTACTATTCTTGTAGATGATTAGATACTACTTGGAGAAGATGGATACTGATTACGAGAGATTATATACTGCTTGTAGAAGACTAAATACTGATGGCAGACTTCCCTTACTAGTAGATGATTAGATATTACATGCAGAAAGTTGGATACTTCTAGTAGAAAACTATATAAGCATGACAGAAGACGAGATACTGATGACTGAAGTCTGAATACTACTTGTAAGTGATTTTGATACTACTTGGAGAAGATGGATACTGATTGTAGGAGACTATACATTGCTTGCAGAAGAATAAATGCTGATGGCAGACTCCCGTTACTTGTAGATGATTTGATATTACTTGCAGAAAGTTAGATACTATTAGCAGAAGACTAAATAATGATGACAGAAGACGGGATACTGATGGAAGAAGTCTGAATACTACTTGTAGATGATTTGATATTACTTGCAGAAAGTTATATACTATTAGCAAAAGACTAAATAATGATGACGGAAGACGAGATACTGATGGCAGAAACTTGGATACATAAATAACAAAACTAATTAAGAAAATAAAAAATAGAATTATATTTTTGGTTACCAAATAAATTTTTCACCATAATAATAATTGGAACAACAACAAAAAACTTACAATAACTGCAAAATTTACTAAATACACACAAAATCTAAACATTTAGCAACTTTCTTGGAAAGCTGTCTTACGATTGTCCGTACGGCTAAATCCGAATGTTTCTATTTCTAGGTCTAGTGTTAATTCTAAGTTTAGTATTAGTTCTAGTTTTAACTGGTATTCAGCTGGTATTAGATTGTTGTATATTTGTATTGAATAAAAACTAGAACTAACACAAGACTTAGAACTAGAATCATTCGGGTTTAGCCGTCTTAAGAGACGTTCGGCTAAACCCGAATGCTTCTAGTTCTAGTGTTAGTTCTAGTATTTGTTGTTATTCAACAATAGATTGTTGTATACTTGTTTTGAATAAAAACTAGAACTAACATTAGACCTAGAACTAGAATCGTTCGGGTTTAGCCGTCTTAAAAGACGTTCGGCTAACCCCGAATGGTTCTTGTTCTAGGTCTAGTGATTAAATCTAAATGCTTCTAATTCTTGGTCTAGTGTTTGAGTTAGTTTTGGTTTTAATTATTATTCAGCGTTACTATTCTTGTAGATAATTAGATACTACTTGGAGAAGATGGATACTGATTACGAGAGATTATATACTGCTTGTAGAAGACTAAATACTGATGGCAGACTTCCCTTACTAGTAGATGATTAGATATTACATGCAGAAAGTTGGATACTTCTAGTAGAAAACTAGATAATCATGACAGAAGACGAGATACTGATGGCAGAAGTCTGAATACTACTTGTAAGTGATTTTGATACTACTTGGAGAAGATGGATACTGATTGTAAGAGACTATACACTGCTTGCAGAAGACTAAATGCTGATGGCAGACTCCCGTTACTTGTAGATGACTAGATATTAGTTGCAGAAAGTTAGATACTACTAGCAGAAGACTAAATAATGATGACAGAAGACGAGATACTGATGGAACAAGCTTGGATACATAAATAATAAAACTAATTAAAAAAATAAAAAATAGAATTACATTTTAGGTTACCAAATAAATTTTTGACCATAATAATAATTGGAATAACAACAAAAAACATATAATAACTGAAAAATTTACTAAGTATACATAAAATCTAAACATTGAGCAACTTTCTTGGCAACGGCTAAATCCGACTGTTTCTAGTTCTAAGTTTAGTATCTAAGTCTGTATTGAATAAAAACTAGAACTAACAGTAGACTTAGAACTAGAAAGCTTCGACAGTATAGTGCTAGTGCTCTTAGTACTACTCTTAGTACTAGCACTTCTTGAAAGACGTGC
This sequence comes from Onthophagus taurus, assembly GCF_000648695.1. Lineage (NCBI taxonomy): Eukaryota > Metazoa > Arthropoda > Insecta > Coleoptera > Scarabaeidae > Onthophagus > Onthophagus taurus. The sequence goes on along the minus strand of NW_019281269.1, from coordinate 39,614 downwards.
GGCTAAACTCGAATGATTCTAGTTCTAGATCTTGTGTTAGTTCTAGAGATAGTGCTAGTGTACAACTACTACTCTTAGTACTCTTAGTACTAGCACTATATTAGAACTAACACAAGACTTAAAACTAGAATCATTCGGGTTTAGCCGTCTTGAAAGACGTGCGGCTAAACCCGAATGTTTCTAGTTCTCGGTCTAGTTGTACACTAGCACTATCTCTAGAACTAACACAAGATCTAGAACTAGAATCAATCTTAAGAGATGTACGGATGAAGAGACGTATCGGTAGTCTGATTTTCTTTACCCAGCTTGATATTATACCCAAGGTGGACGTACAGTTGTACAACCTACTTAATATAATTTTTCGACGAAAACTGGGAAGCATATGGACTCAAAATCTTTGTCTTTTGAAGGTTGATCTGTGTCAGTGTTGTCAAACAGACGACCACCAATACGACCATGTACAACGCGAAATTATCTGCATTTAGCGATACTTCTTGCAGCGGATGGTGCAGAATAAAATAGTAAAGTTGTATTTAACTTCTTGTGAGTAGGAAATGGTGGATATCTTAAAAATGTTTTAGGTACCCAAAGAATATTTGAAATATAGAAATAAGAAATAACACAAGACAGCGAAAATATGGCATGTTTACTAAGTTAACACAGTGATTTAATTTATTATAACATCACAGAGAGGAGATTTATGATGTAAAATCTCTGAAATAATTTTATTTATTTATCTATGTACTCAAACCGAATCAATTAGAAATATATGATGAGTTTCCTTTTTTAAGACGCTTTTTTTTGTTGTATATTTGTATAGAACAAAAAAAATATATATAGTGTTTGGGCTCATTTTATAGCATATATTATGTAGATTAAGAATTTTTTAGAATAAATCTTTTTTATTCAAAATTAATATTTGACGGTTATCTTCAAATTAATTTTTTATTAATTCTAATGATTCCAACATAAAGAGAATGAAAAATCCTTTAAAATAAGTCCAAACATGATGTGATTATCTTCAAAAACAACTGAGATATTATTCGACTAACCTAAAAAACAACTGAAAATCGTTATTTTTGAATTAGCGATATCTCGGTTATTTTTAATGTTAACTATAAAGTGTTTGGGCTCATTTTATAGTATTTTTTATGCAGATTAAGAATTTGTTGGAATTAAGCTTTTTTATTCAAAATTAATATTTGACGGTTACCTTCAAATTAATTTTTTATTAATTCTAATGATATCAACATAAAGAGAATGAAAAATCCTTTAAAATAAGTCCAAACATGACGTGATTATCTTTAAAAACAACTAAGATATCATTCGAATAACCTAAAAAACAACTGAAGATCGTTATTTTTGAATTAGCGATATCTCGGTTGTTTTTAAAGATAACTATAAAGTGTTTGGGCTCATTTTATAGGATTTTTTATGTAGATTAAGAACTTTTTGAATTAATTTTGATTGTAATTTGGTTTTTAATCAAATCTTTTCATTCTAAAGTTAAATACTTTGAATATGATAGTGAGCCATAAAATGTAGTAGTATATTTTGTTGAAACTATTCCTTTAATATTTTAAATCAAAATTAAATCAAATCTTAATAATTGTTAAAGCGTGGCAATCCAAAGAGTAACTGTGTTCAATCTTCTTTCTATCCATTCCTGGATGTAGTTTATAGTTTGACACCCTTTGTAGCCAATTTCTTCGCACAATCTTTTTCAGCCATCTTTTTCGGCTAACTGATATAGTCTTATTTTACGATGTATCCCACTTTAGACAGTAATCCTCGCCACTACGTCTGTGATCTTAGTGCGCCTTTGAATCTCATTGCATACTTTGTCTCCGAGGTTGATCGAGGTCATAATGTTCTACAACTCCTATATGATTTTTGCTGCTTATCAGTATGATGTCGTCCGCGAATCTCAAGTGATTTAGGTAGGTACCGTCGATATTTATGCCCATCTACTCCCAAGAAAATTTCTTGAAGATATCTTCTAATGCCAAGGTGAATACCCCCATCAGCATTTCTTCACCCAGTTTTACCCGGAGTGGTTGCGTTGCTATAAATGTGTTGAACAAAGTTAGGGAATCGATTCTCGCCTTGTCCATTGCTTCTAGTATTGACCATATCTCGACGGAGTCGAACACTTTTTGATAATCTATGAAGGCTAAGACGAGAGAGATATTGTACTATGTTGTGCCATCAATCAGCATATGCATGATTCTATTGTCTTTAATATTGAGACAATGCAACTTGAATATGTTGTGCTATAATATAACTTTTCGAAAGCCCGCCTGTTTGACTGGCTGATAAAAGTCGAATTTGTTGGTGTTTGACTGTTCTCGTTACTAATTTGTAGAATCTCTTTTTTTGAACAGCAAGATAACTTCCGCATTGTTTGAATCCTCGATATATCGGGAACGTCACTTAAATATATCCAAATATATCCAATATATCCAAACGTCGATTATAATAAAAATCTATGTTTTTCGTTTTTGTACTTTTTATTAAAATGGATATTTAATGTTTTTTAATTCTACCGGCTTTTAAATTAATTAACGTCATTCGAAGGTCCTGAAGATGGTTTTACAAAAAAGACCGAAACCGGTAGAATTAAAAAACATTAAATATCCATTTTAATACAAAGTACAAACAAGAAAAACATAGATTTTTATTATAAATGAATAATAAAAATTTCTTAGTTCTAGTTTTAGTTCAATACAATTATAGGTACAACAATAGCAAGTAAGGTGCTGTATACCAGTCAGAACTACAATTTTATTAGTACTAAACCTAGAACTAGAAATATTCGGGTTTAGTTGCACGTTTCTCAAGACGGCTAAACCCGAATGATACTAGTTCTATGTCTTGTGTTCCTTGTAGTGTTAGTTCAATACAAATATACTACAATCTAGTTAATAAAAAATTAATTTGAAGATAACCGTCAAATATTAATTTTGTATAAAAAAGATTAATTCTAAAGAATTCTTAATCTACATAAAGAATCCTATAAAATGAACCCAAACACTTTATAGTTATCTTTAAAAACAACCGAGATATCGCTAATTAAAAAATAACGATCTTCAGTTGTTTTTTAGGTTAATCGAATAATATCTCAGTTGTTTTTTAAGATAAACACGTCATGTTTGGACTTATTTTAAAGGATTTTTCATTCTCTTTATGTTGTTATCATTAGAATTAATAAAAAATTAATTTGAAGATAACCATCAAATATTAATTTTGAAGAAAAAAGATTAATTCTTAAAAATTCTTAATCTACATAACAAATGCTATAAAATGACCCCAAACACATTATAGTTATCTTTAAAAACAACTGAGATATCGCTAATTCAAAAATAACGATCTTCAGTTGTTTTTTAGGGTATTCGAATGATATCTCAGTTGTTTTTAAAGATAATAACGTCATGTTTGGACTTATTTTAAAGGATTTTTCATTCTGTTTATGTTAATATCATTAGAATTAATAAAAAATTAATTTGAAGATAACCGTCAAATATTAATTTTGAATAAAAAAGATTAATTCCAACAAATTCTTAATCTACATAAAAAATCTTATAAAATAAGCCCAAACACTTTATAGTTATCATTAAAAACAACCGAGATATCGCTGATTCAAAAATAACGATCTTCAGTTGTTTTTTAGGTTATTCGAATAATATTTCAGTTGTTTTTAAAGATAATCATGTCATGTTTGGACTTATTTTAAAGGATTTTTCATTCTCTTTATGTTGATATCATTAGAATTAATAAAAAATTAATTTGAAGATAACCGTCAAATACTAATTTTGTATAAAAAAGATTAATTCTAAAAAATTCTTAATCTACATAAAAAATGCTATAAAATGAGCCCAAACACTTTATAGTTATCTTTAAAAACAACCGAGATATCGCTAATTCAAAAATAACGATCTTCAGTTGTTTTTTAGGTTATTCGAATGATATCTCAGTTGTTTTTAAAGATAATCACGTCATGTTTGGACTTATTTTAAAGGATTTTTCATTCTCTTTACGTTGATAATATTAAAATTAATAAAAAATTAATAGAACTAGAACTAACTAGTTCTACTAGTCTAGTGTTAGTTGTAGTTTTAGTTCAATAGAAATATACTACAATCTAGCGCCGAATAACAGCTAACTAGAAACTTAGAACTAGAAAGTTTCGGGTAAATTAATGACTTGATCCTCAGGGTAATGAATTCCTCATCACTATCAGCACCCTGCATGTTAGAGCCGAGTAAATTGTATGTTTAAAAGGTAAAATTTTTATGAATCGTAAAAATAAAAGCAAACAAAATTAAAATCAATTTTTTTTTGGAGAGGGTGTTGTCCGAAAAATTTAGGTAAAAAAATCCGAAAAACAATATTTACACATTCGTCCCACTCCCGTGTATGTGTGTGTGTATGTGTGTATGTCGCAAAGATCGATCATCTCCTTATCGGCTCGGATTACCGACGAACACAAAACACACCTGACACTTTAATCCTAGCGGGCTCTTTCTTCGTCTCCATAAATAAAAATACGCCGACCAACACACACCGATTGGCGCGCCACCTACTACTTTTTAAAAAACTATCTTATCTCAAAACAACCGATAAAAAACAAAAAAGAAATGAAACAAAGACAGATGTCACTTAGTAGAGATAATCACTAACCAATCATATCATAACCTAGAAATTCGTTTATTTTGGGGTAAGAAATCAATTTTAGAAACAATAGAGTACCGAAATCCGGGGAAGACGATCGAAACAAAACACGGAGGGAACAAGTGCTGCCGCCGCCACGGCCTCCTCTAAAATTTCTCTGGTTATCACTTGTGTTGTGTCAATCGATTGCGCACTCTACGATGCGCGACTCCACCTTTTACGTTGCGTGGGCGGAGTTTAAATTCCAATATGGCGGCTTAAACAGCGTCAGAGTGTCAGAATCACGGTGTCTATGGATCGAACAACTCTCTTATGTTTCAGTTAAAAAATAATCATGACAACTTACTTTGTTTAATTTAGTTAATTTTATTTTTTTTATGTTGTGATTGTTTACGTTGGTATTAGTGGTTGTCAAAATAAAAAATTTTTTCGGTACGTAAAATGATTAATGAAAAACGTTTTATGTTTTAAATATAAATTAACGCCATCTGTTTCGATTAATGTTGCATCTTAATTACGTTTTAAAGTCATATAAAGGGGGCTTTTTTTAAAATCTCCTCATTCGGGGGATGAGGTTGTGTTGCTAATCGATCAATTACCCCCGGGGGGTGGTCGAAAAAGGGGACGAAGATTGATCGCGGTCCGCCCGATTTTTTTTTATTTACGCACCTGATGAGGTACCATTTATAAGCAAAAAATTTTTTTTTTTGTTACCCGAGCGCTAATCGCATAACGATTTTTTAATCGAAACTTTATTTTTATCTAATTTTGATTTTAAATTCCTTTTTTTTTTATTAAATCGGAATATTTCGTGTTTAATTATTACCGTGGATATTGGACCAAAAATTGATTGTCATTTCGGACTGAAATCAAGTCGGTTTTAAAGCCGAAAGCTGTAAAGCCCGGCCCGGTCCTGCATCCCCGTTCGCGATAATCCCCGCATTTAAAACCAATTTCCGATCGCGCGAACGGCGATTTTTAATTCTATCTGCCCGCACATTATTTTTACAAAAAAAAATTTTATTTCACTCATTAAATAAAGTCTTTTTAAAAATTTTGTGTTGTATTGTATAAATTTTTGAGTGACAGCGTTTAAAATCAGAATTTTTCAATTATCCATTCGACGTGACACCGGTTTTAAAGATAACATTTATCCGAGAAAATCCGTTTATAACGCGCGCGATACGCCATTTATGATAAGATTATTAAGTGAGTGTTTTTAAATCGAAACTCTCCGCGCTGTCAATCACGTTCAACTTATTATTTAAATTTTTATTAACCCATTTATATCAAGGCGCATAGATTTAATGTTGCATAACAACTAAAAGCAGAACTAACACTTCTAATTGTAGTGTTAGTTCTGCTGTTAGTTAAAAATTCTTAATCTACATAAAAAATGCTATAAAATGAGCCCAAACACCTTATAGTTATCTTTAAAAACAATCGAGATATCGCTAATTAAAAAATAACGATCTTCAGTTGTTTTTTAGGTTATGCGAATGATATCTCAGTTGTTTTTAAAGATAATCATGTCATGTTTGGACTTATTTTAAAGGATTTTTCATTCTCTTTATGTTAATATCATTAGAATTAATAAAAAATTAATCTGAAGATAACCGTCAAATATTAATTTTGAATAAAAAAGATTAATTCTAAAAAATTCTTAATCTATATAAAAAATGCTATAAAATGAGCCCAAACACTTTATAGTTATCTTTAAAAACAACCGAGATATCGCTAATTCAAAAATAACGATCTTCAGTTGTTTTTTAGGTTATTCGAATGATATCTCAGTTGTTTTTAAAGATAATCATGTCATGTTTGGACTTATTTTAAAGGATTTTTCATTCTCTTTATGTTAATATCATTAGAATTAATAAAAAATTAATCTGAAGATAACCGTCAAATATTAATTTTGAATAAAAAAGATTAATTCTAAAAAATTCTTAATCTATATAAAAAATGCTATAAAATGAGCCCAAACACTTTATAGTTATCTTTAAAAACAACCGAGATATCGCTAATTCCAAAATAACGATCTTCAGTTGTTTTTTAGGTTATTCGAATGATATCTCAGTTGTTTTTAAAGATAATCACATCATGTTTGGACTTATTTTAAAGGATTTTTCAAACTCTTTATGTTGATATCATTAGAATTAATAAAAAATTAATTTGAAGATAACCGTCAAATATTAATTTAGTATAAAAAAGATTAATTCTAAAAAATTCTTAATTTACATAAAAAAAGCTATAAAATGAGCCCAAACTCTTTATAGTTATCTTTAAAAGCAACCGAGATATCGCTAATTCAAAAATAACGATCTTCAGTTGTTTTTTAGGTTATCGAATGATATCTTAGTTGTTTATTAAGATAATTACGTCATGTTTGGACTTATTTTAAAGGATTTTTCATTCTCTTTATGTTGATATCATTAGAATTAATAAAAAATTAATTTGAAGATAACCGTCAAATATTAATTTTGTATAAAAAAGATTAATTCTAAAAAATTCTTAATTACATAAAAAATGCTATAAAATGAGCCCAAACACCTTATAGTTATCTTTAAAAACAATCGAGATATCGCTAATTAAAAAATAACGATCTTCAGTTGTTTTTTAGGTTATTCGAATGATATCTCGGTTGTTTTTAAAGATAATCATGTCATGTTTGGACTTATTTTAAAGGATTTTTCATTCTCTTTATGTTAACATCATTAGAATTAATAAAAAATTAATTTGAAGATAACCGCCAAATATTAATTGTGAATAAAAAAGATTAATTCTAAAGAATTCTTAATCTCTATAAAAATGCTATAAAATGATCCCAAACACTTTATAGGTATCTTTAAAAACAACCGAGATATCGCTAATTCAAAAATAACGATCTTCAGTTGTCTTTTAGGTTATCGAATGATATCTCAGTTGTTTTTGAAGATAATCACGTCATGTTTGGACTTATTTTAAAGGATTTTTCATTCTCTTTATGTTGATATCATTAGAATTAATAAAAAATTAATTTGAAGGTAACCGTCAAATATTAATTTCGAATAAAAAAGCTTAATTCAAAAAATGTTTAATCTACATATAAACATCCGAGATACGTCAATTTAAAAAATAACGATCTTTGGTTGTTTTTTAGGTTGTTCCAATGATATGTCAGTTATTTTTGAGATAACCACGTTGTGTTTGGACTTATTTTAAAGGATTTTTCATTCTCTTTACGTTGATAACATTAAAATATATAAAAAATTAATAAAACTAGATCTAATACTAGACTTAGAACTGGAAACATTCGGATTTAGCCGAACGTCTCTTAAGACGGCTAAACCCGAATATTTCTAGTACTAGGTCTAGTGTTAGTTCTAGTTTTAACTCTTATTGACCACTATATTATTGTATATTTGTATTGAACTAAAACTAACATTACACTTACAACTAGAATCATTCGGGTTTAGCCGTCTTAAGGGACGTTCGGCTAAACCCGAATGTTAATTTCTAGTTTTGGTTGTTATTCAGCGGTAGACTGTTGTATATTTGTATTAAACTATAACTAGAACTAACAGTAGACCTAAGAGCCAGAAAGTTTCGGGTTTAGCCGTGTTACTTCAGACTTCCAAATATTATCATTAGAAAAGGATTTTGAAATTGCTGCAATTTATCGCTCGCCATCAGGCAATTTTGATGTATTCGTACACTCATTAAGTAAATTCATGCAAAACTTGTTAGCCAAAAAATAGTGAGAGGTATTATAGGGGATTTTAATGTCAATTTCTTTGAAGTAAATAATAATTGTAATATCACAGGGTGTCTCACGTAACTGGTTCGTTAGACACCCTGTATATTCATCAACAGTTGGTTTCTTATTTTGGATAGTCATGCCCATATATTCTTTTTTATATTTCCTATATAAGTGTAAACCTTCAGCATCTTTACTTGTTTGAACTATCACAAATAAAACATCAAGAGTTTCGGAGGATTGTTGACATGTACTCTTTTAACATTTTTTTGTAACTTTTTTAGGAAAGCAGATATCAAACTCAGTCATAAATTTAGAATAAAATAATAGAGAATCCTTCTCGAGCTGTTGTTTTGATGTGATAGCCCAATTTAAAACAGTAAGATTTTTGTATGATACTTCATACTCCAGTGATTGGGCAAAATGATCGGATATGTGTAAATTTAACGTTGTAGCAGTATAATTGAGCCTGACATTCGAGAAAATGTTGTCAATGCAAGTAGAAGACTCAGTGGTTACTCTTGAAGGTTATTAAATAACATCTCAAAATTGATCTGAATATATCCAATAAATTATTAGAATTATTATTTACTTACAGAAAATTGACATTAAAATCCCCCATAATACCTCCCACTGTTTTTTGGCTAACAAGTTTTGCATGAATTTACTTAATGAGTGTATGAATACATCAAAATTGCTTGATGGCGAGCGATAANTTTAAAAACAACCGAGATATCGCTATTTCAAAAATAACGATCTTCAGTTGTTTTTTAGGTTATCGAATGATATCTTAGTTGTTTATTAAGATAATTACGTCATGTTTGGACTTATTTTAAAGGATTTTTCATTCTCTTTGCGTCGATATCATTATAATTAATAAAAAATTAATTTTGAAGAAAATCGTCAAGTATTAAGTTTGTATAAAAAAGATTTATTCCAACAATTTTTTAATATACATAAAAAAATCTTATAAAATGAGCCCAAACACGATATAGTTATCTTTAAAAACAACCGAGATATCGCTAATTTAAAAATAACGATCTTCAGTTGTTTTTTAGGTTATTCGAATAATATCTCAGTTGTTTTTAAATAAAATCACGTCATGTTTGGACTTATTTTAAAGGATTTTTCATTCTCTTTATGTTGATATCATTAAAATTATTAAAAAGTTAATTTGAAGAAAAACATTAAATATTAATTTTGAATAAGAAAGCTTAATTCCAACAAATTCTTAATCTACATAAAAAATCCTATTAAATTAGGCCCAAACGCTTTATAGTTATCTTTAAAAACAACGGACATATCGCTAATTCAAAAATAACGATCTTCAGCTGTTTTTTAGGTTATTTGAATAATATCTCAGTTGTTTTTAAAGATAATCACGTCATGTTTGGACTTATTTTAAAGGATTTTTCATTCTCTTTATGTTGATATCATTAGAATTAATAAAAAATTAATTTGAAGATAACCGTCAAATATTAATTTAGTATAAAAAAGATTAATTCTAAAAAATTCTTAATTTACATAAAAAAAGCTATAAAATGAGCCCAAACTCTTTATAGTTATCTTTAAAAGCAACCGAGATATCGCTAATTCAAAAATAACGATCTTCAGTTGTTTTTTAGGTTATCGAATGATATCTTAGTTGTTTATTAAGATAATTACGTCATGTTTGGACTTATTTTAAAGGATTTTTCGTTCTCTTTACGTTGATATCATTATAATTAATAAAAAATTAATTTGAAGATAACCGCCAAATATTAATTTTGAATAAAAAAGATTAATTTTAAAAAATTCTTAATCTATATAAAAAATGCCATAAAATGAGCCCAAACACTTTATAGTAATCTTTAAAAACAACCGAGATATCGCTATTTCAAAAATAACGATCTTCAGTTGTTTTTTAGGTTATCGAATGATATCTTAGTTGTTTATTAAGATAATTACGTCATGTTTGGACTTATTTTAAAGGATNTTCTTATCTTGTTTTTACAAATGATTAAAGACTGGCCTTGAGCTGCCTTTTTGTGTGAAGTGGGAGATACAAAAGAGGTGATATTGTTGATCTTCCAATGTCGAACCCTGCCTACTTCTCTGCTTCCATATCTCTCGTCAATTTTGTTGGTCAGGATTTTGCTATTATACCGGGAATTTCATATAACTCGCAATATATGAATGCAGTACCATAGTTACGAAACTTCTATGCACTTGCATTGTACCACATAAAATCTCTAGAAGGCTAAACCCGAATGTTTCTAGTTCTAGGTCTAGTGTTAGTTTTGGTGCTAGAACTAACACAAGACAATTTCAATTTAAAATAAGTTTCATTTCTTAATTTCAATAAACTATGGCTTCCAGGAATTTTTGAATTAACATCTTTTTTGACACTTTTAGGTTATACGAAAATGCAAGTTTTGTTTCAAAATTTTTTTTCTCAATATTTTTCCAATCCAACCCAACAATTATTATACATCATTTTAAAGAGAAAGCTTTGAACTTTAATTTAGAACAAATTTAATTTCTTAATTTCAATTAACACGGCTTCCAGGAATTTTTGAATTAGCATTTTTTTTGACACTTAGATTATGCGAAAATGTTTGTTTTTGGGCAATATATTTTTTCTCAATATTCTATCAGATTTTCGCCGTTCTGTAGCTACAGGTCTGATAAATAAATAGCGCAAAAAAAGCAAAAAGCGCAAGTTCAAAAGAAAGAGGAAGTGCAATGCTTGTGGTACTCTCAAATTTATCAAAACATGCAGGGAATACTTGTTTTTTTTTATTAGACAGCCATGGAATTTTGACAGTTTTTGGTCCATCTTTGCATTGCTTGTAGAATTTTCCCTTCCACCAAAGGTAATCCATAAATTATTGTTATTGCAGCATGTACAAACAAATTTTTCTATTGTTCTGCTAGAATATCTGTCGATTTCATCTTATTAATCAAAAATTCTGAATTATGCAAATGGTTAAATTAAAAAAAATAATAACCCCCTCGTGTTTGGGCTCATTTTAATGATTTTTTTATTTTCTATATGATAATTAATTAAAATAGAATCAAAATAATTTTTTTTTATAATTAATTAAAAAAGAATTAAATAAAATGTGTAAAAACGATTTAAAGAAATTTAAAACCCCCCAAAAAATGTGTAAATTTTAATTTGTTGGCAACACCCACTTAATAGATATCTTACAAGGTTAGTTAATACAAAACGGGTGTTTTTTTCTGCCGCAACATCACTCTTGACAAATAGGTTCTTCGGTGTCGCGTTGCATATTCATGCCGCCACACTAAGGATACTAAGGATGAATGAAAAGGAGGAAGAAAAAAACATCTGTTACAAGTCTTCGGTTGTTAGTATCTCCCCGATTTATTGCCTTTGGGTTCTGTTAATAGGGCGGAACCGGTTTCTGTTAGAATATTATTTTTTAGGGGGTGAGAATAAGTTCCCAGACTCTCAACAATTTTAATAACAAACATTATTTTCAATTTTAACCCGTTATTTACTTTTCATTTTTTATAAAAACACTTAAACGTTTTAAATTGAAAACGAAAAGTGAAAAGAATCGCGTAATACATCAGAAAAACGAGACGTATTCGGATTTGTAACTTAATCTCTAAGCTTTTCAGAAATCCTAATTTTTTATCATCGTTTCAACTCAACCCATTCTGATAGGTTAAAAAAATAATTTCGAGGCCATTAATCCACGTGCAAAGCGAATTATCTATTGATATTGATAAATTTGAGATTATACCTGTCAAATATTACAATATTCTTGGTTCATATCTGGATCGATTTACGATTGGTTCGATTATTTTTGATAAATATTGCGGACCAATCAAGTTTTTTTTTATTAATCAAATAAAACGGGAACATTTTATTATTAAAAATGAAATTAATTTTTTATTATTTAAGAGTATTAATGTTTATTAGTTTTAATAGATTTTAACAGATGGCATTTTAACCATATTTCAATTATTAGTTAAAAATTTTCTGGTAATTCATGTTTTGAATTAATGCACTCTTCTACTATTAAAAACAATCCTTTACTACTTCAAATAGGTACCTACTTTCTTGTCTAAACACACTACATCGAAACTACACCACCCCAGTGATGTCTAAAATGAACCCAAGACATACTTTTTCTTTATTTTATGAGTAGGAGCTAAATTTCTAAATATATCTAAATTTTAGATAGTCAAGGTTTCCATTCTCCTTCCCTTTCTTGAAATTCAACTGGTTCGGGTTATTTTTGAAAGCACTCTACCCCACAACATCCCTACTAAGCACCATTTGCAACAAAAAATGCTGATATACTCTAGGTTTTTCTGCACTTTTCGTCTTATCATTATCAAAAGTTATGAATCTGCATTTCTCCGCATAGTAGACAACTTCTTATTTTCCTTGCCTTGGCGTTTTAAGATACTTTTAGGTTCCTCTTCGAATTCTAGGTATTATAATAACCATAGAATTTGCAATATCGTGGAGTCGTTGAAGATATTTGTAATCATGGTTAGCATCTCTTTATTACTAAAGAAAAGCAGTATCTAGTCTTCATCAACTTTGATCTTTCAATGCACCTCTCAGGGTTACCGATGATGTTAATACCTCAGCTCTGCCGTATCTGCCGTATTTGAGCATAAATTCTCTCTTGTTCGTGTTTTCTTATCTCTTTCTTTTTTTTTCTCTTTTCATGTTCTTTTCTATTTTGTCTATGTTTATGTTTATTATTTTTAAGGGGGTGCTTGTGGAAGAACGATAGGAGACTATCGAACATCACCTTTTCTTCATAAATTTAGATATGTAAATTTTTTGTATTTTCAATAATATGTACCTATATCGATTTTTGTGAACAATAAACTTGTTTATTATTATTATTATTATCATCTAATTACCCAGATATCACTAACAATAAGAAACCTTCCATGAAAGCCTTCCAAAAAGCTACCTCACTAAGATAAGCTACTAAACCTTTGCGCTGGGTCATTTCACATAATTAGTCGACCTTAAGGTCTTCTTGATGCGATGACGATTCACTCGAATCATATTTAAACCAATATCAGGAGTTTGAGATTGTACGTAATAAAATTGCAAGTCGTTTATCAAATAATTTTTATTATTAAACCTATCATATTTCATATATCATTTCAAAGAGGAACGTTTTAGCTTTAATTTGATACCAATACCATTTTCTAATAGTCAAATATAACCATTCCATGATTTTTTTAATTTAGGGTTTCATTTCGATATTTTTAGATTAAGTTGAAATCGAGACACAATTAAATTCTTTTATCAAAAAAATTTTATAATACAACCTATCATGTTTTATATATCATTTTAAAGAGAAACGTTTCAGCTTCATTTTGATATCAGAATCACTTCTTAATTTCCATAAATAACCCTTCCACGATTTTTTAAAACTCGGCTTTTTTTGACGTTTTGATATTACGTTTATAGCATAAAATTGCAAGCCTTTTATTAAGGAATTTTTATTATTCAACTTATCATGTTTCATATATCATTTTAAAGAGGAACGTTTCAGCTTCAATTTGATATCAGAATCACTTCTTAATTTCCATAAATAACCCTTCCACGATTTTTTAAAACTCGGCTTTTCTTGAAGTTTTGAGATTAAGTTGATTACATAACAAAATTGCAAGCTCTTTATCAAATAATTTTTATTATTAAACCTATCATATTTCATATATCATTTCAAAGAGGAACGTTTTAGCTTTAATTTAATACCAATACCATTTTCTAATAGTCATAAATAGACATTCCATGATTTTTTAAATTTCGGGTTGCATTTCGATATCTTTAGATTAAGTTGAAATCAAGACAAAATTAAATTCTTTAAAAAAAAAAAATTTTATAATACAACCTATCATGTTTTATATATCATTTCAAAGAGAAACGTTTCAGCTTCATTTTGATATCAGAATCACTTCTTAATTTCCATAAATAACCCTTTCACGATTTTTTAAAACTCGGCTTTTTTTGACGTTTTGATATTAAGTTGATAACATAAAATTGTAAGCCCATTATCAAGGAATTTTTATTATTCAACCTATCACGTTTTATATATCATATTAAAGAGGAACGTTTCAGCTTCAATTTGATATCAGAATCACTTCTTTATATCCATAAATAACCCGTCCACGATTTTTTAAATCTAAACTTTTTTGACATTTTGAGGTTAACAACATAAAATTGCAACCTCTTTATCACAGAATTTTTATTATTCAACCTATCATATTTCATATATCATGTTAAAGAGGAACGTTTCAGCTTCAATTTGATATCAGAATCACTTCTTAATTTCCATAAATAACCCTTCCACGATTTTTTAAAGCTAAACTTTTTGACATTTTGAGGTTAACAACATAAAATTGCAACCCCTTTATCAAAGAATTTTTATTATTCAACCTATCATGTGTTATATATCATTTTAAAGAGGAATATTTCAGCTTCAATTTGATATCAGAATCACTTCTTAATTTCCATAAATAACCCTTCCACGATTTTTTAAAGCTAAACTTTTTTGACATTTTGAGATTAACAACATAAAATTGCAACCCCTTTATCAAAGAATTTTTATTATTCAACCTATCATATTTCATATATCATTTTAAAGAGGAACGTTTCACCTTCAATTTGATATCAGAATCACTTCTTAATTTCCATAAATAACCCTTCCAAGATTTTTTAAAGCTAAACTTTTTGACATTTTGAGGTTAACAACATAAAATTGCAACCCCTTTATCAAAGAATTTTTATGATACAACCTATCATGTTTTATATATCATTTTAAAGAGGAACGTTTCAGCTTCAATTTGATATCAGAATCACTTCTTAATTTCCATAAATAACCCTTCCACGATTTTTTAAATCTAAACTTTTTTGACATTTTGAGGTTAACAAAATAAAATTGCAACCCTTTATCAAAGAATTTTTATTATTCAACCTATCATGTTTTATATATCATTTTAAAGAGGAACGTTTCAGCTTCAATTTGATATCAGAATCACTTCTTAATTTCCATAAATAACCCTTCCACGATTTTTTAAAGCTAAACTTTTTGACATTTTGAGGTTAACAACATAAAATTGCAACCCCTTTATCAAAGAATTTTTATTATTCAACCTATCATGTTTTATATATCATTTTAAAGAGGAACGTTTCAGCTTCAACTTGATATCAGAATCACTTCTTAATTTCCATAAATACCCTTCTACGATTTTTTAAAGCAAAACTTTTTGACATTTTGAGGTTAACAACATAAAATTGTAACCTCTTTATCAAAGAATTTTTATTATTCAACCTATCACGTTTTATACATCACATTAAAGAGGAATATTTCAGCTTTGATTTGATATCAAAATCACTTCTTAATTTCCATAAATAACCCTTCCACGATTTGGAATAATTAAAGAATAGCATTGTGTCTTAAAAATCGATGATTTTTTTTTAATCGATAGGAAATGAGCCAAAAGAGGCGTTAATAATAAGAAAAAGTGCGGAAAAGTGTAGTACTTACCAAAAAATCACTTTAATGTTGCGATTTGACGTTTCGTTTTGTGAGGTTATGAGCAATGTTAATCATGCATTTTCGTATTAAATACTAACCACAAATTGTTTAATTTATATCCACGCACAAAATAAACAGTTATTTTCACTAAACTTGTTGAGATTACCACATATTTTCGGATGAAAACCTTGTTTCTTAAGCTATCGATGCGTAACGATAATTACCTGTCGTTTGATAGAATTGTTTCTACCAAATGTGTATTAATATTAATAGACTTTGTGTTAATAAATTTTGAGTCAAACAATTGAAATATCTTTATGTTGTAAATATAAATGATAAATAAGCAACTATATTTATTTATCATTTATATTTACAACATAAAGATATTTCAGTCGTTTGACACATCTATTAACACAAAGTCTATTATTACACATTTGGTAGAAACAATTCTATCTGACGACACGTAATTGTCGTTATGCATCGATGCATCGAAACTAAGTTTTCATCCGAAAATATGTTGTAATCTCAACAAATTTAGTGAAAATAACTTTTTATTTTGTGCGTGGGTATAAATTAAACAATTTGAGGTTAAGATTTAATACGAAAACATTTCTTATAACCTCACAAAACGAAACGTCAAATCGCAACTTTAAAGTGATTTTTCGGTAAGTACTACACTTTTCCGCACTTTTTTTTATTATTAACGCCTCTTTTGGCTCATTTCCTATCGATTAAAGAAAAGAATCATCTATTTTTAGGCCACAATGCTATTCTTTATATACAGGGTGATTCATATAAGAACCGACACAGAGCAGGGACATGTAATTGTAGAGGACAATAAATTAAGATGATTTAAAGTAACTTACCTCTATGCTAAGTTGTACACCTGAGTGGTTATAGGCCTTCAAAGTAGGCTCTTAAATTTTTAAAAAGTTCTATATCTTTGTTATAAATTAAGCTAGAAAAAGCAAATTTGGTATATGTTATGAGTGTACCAAGGGTGTTAATTGATTACAAATTGAACTCATTTGAGGCATTTCAAAGAGTTGATTAAGGATGATGGTACCCTAAAATTTGACAGATTTTTTTTAATACAGTGTTACTTCATTTCATGTGAAACTTTTATTATTCAACCTATTATGTTTTATATATCATTTTAAAGAGGAACGTTTCAGCTTCAATTTGATATCAGAGTCACTTCTTAATTTACATAAATAACCCTTCCACGATTTTTTAAACTTCAACTTGCGTTTGAATCTTCATTAAAATCATAGATGTATTTACTTCAACTCATTTGTGTTATTTGTTTATAATTAATTATGAAAATTAATGAAAATAGATTTATTTGTGTTGGGATAAGCTTTTAAGACGCTAGATCACAATTTATTATTGCAAGGCTATGATAATAACTTGTAATAAGTATAATTTATTATTAATAATTATTTTTTTGAAGTGGTAAACGTATGTTGTATGAGAAATACACGTGTCAATATGAGAGGAGCTGGAACGTTGCATACGGCAAACACCTCAATCAGCGGGGCTAAGGCAGGACTCGTGCCCGCGTCCAATATATAAGGATTACTTGAAATCCTGGCCAAATGCACAACGCACTGAAGCTCCAGAATACATCCCTTCGTCGATCCACTGCGACACGACTGCGTCTTACCTACATAATACGTGTGTTCTAGTAGTGGTGGTAGTGAAGTGTTGTGTCTTTGAATTACTATTTCTATTTTTAAGAAGCAAAATCTCCATAATCCCCACTTAACTTATTCTTGTATATTGTACAAGAAGTTAAAATTATCTTTTACCCATAAATTTATGGGTAATTTACAAATTATGTAACATAAACACAAAAAAAAGATGGTGTATATTGAAAAAAACACGCCATTCGATAAAAAATGGTTGTTATCTTTCAATGTTGATTGGTTGAGGATGGTTGAGGGAGAGTTATCTATAAAAAAAAAATAAGCGCCGATAAAAATATCTGGCGAAGGTATTAATTAGACGACGATATTATTTGACATTAATAAATCCCGGGTAATCTCGTCGAAATCTACAGAGATTACCGTCGCATTATCTTGGAACTTTGTTTCGCTAAGCTTGGATCTGCGCTTTAAGCCATGGGCTCTTTGCGAGAGACTCGATTCAAGAGTCTCCTCTCGCCTTTTACCTTCAATTAGCAAAGATTTTTTTATTACTATTAAAAATTACAGCAATTTATTTCGAATAGAATCTTATAAAATCCCATAAAATTCTAAATTGACGAGCCTCTTATTTTCGGTAATAAAAAAGTGACATTAACCGAAAGAAGATGTTTGTCGCCGTCATCAAAAGGGCTAAAGTTAACCTCGGAAGACAAATAACAGGTGTCCAGGGGAGCAAATAAACCCAAAGAATCCCCCCCGAACGAAGGTGTATGCTTTTTTTTCGGCCGCTGTCCCGCGGGTTGACTCAAAACGACATACGATATAATGTTATCTAACGACAACCGTCAAATTGTGATAAAAAAACGCGTTACGGCCTCGGTCATAAAGTTTTATGTACGACGCCAAACACAAGATAATTACGGATTTCTTATTTACTCCGAAAGAGATAAACTTTATCCCCTCTACAATTTTTGTTATTCTTTCATTCTTGGATTTTGTAAAAAAAAAATGTGAAACGAAGAAAATTGAAGGTGAAAAAAAGAAATAAAATGAATAAAAAGGGAAATTGACTGCGACTTGTTGTGGGGGGCCCCCCACAACAGTTCGAAGGGAGGTTTATTTTCCCAACGCGAATTCTATATCGTTTTGGTGACGTTCTATTCGACAATCATTTATCTTCTTTCTGCAACAATGCTCGTGTCAAAACGAGGGATAAAGTCCTCGCCCCACGTTAAAAGGGGTTGCACCTAGTACGAGTTTTGGTAAATACAAGATTCAGGAGTAAAATATTATAATTTGATTTTAATACAATTTCTTTTTTTTAAATTAAATTTTTTAAATTATTTAACAATTAATATTTTGACGTTTAAATGTCAATTAACACTTAACACTAGTGATGGAACGGATAGGATCAAGATACAAAATGAACTATTTTGATGCTGATTTAACTAACGAAGCAACTCTAAAAAGAGAATATTTTAATTAATAATTGGTGATATTTCATTGATTTTATAGCGAATTTTGAAAGTTATCGATGAAAATTGCAACATCGAAAATTTTATCAAAACTTCAAATATTGTTTTCTCAAAAACTAAAAGTTATTTTTCAAAACGTGTTGGTTCATTGGAAAGAGGACACT
>NW_019281269.1:0-19809 GCF_000648695.1 Onthophagus taurus | reverse complement strand
GGGTCCCCTGGCAACCAACATTTCCTTTCAATAACACTGCAATCCACACCTATCCTATACTATTCCATATTCCTTCTTCCTGTTCCATAGTTTGAAAAAACACCATTCTATCACACGATATTATTACGGTCATACAAACAAGATAAAATAACATAATTAAAACACCCATACAGAACTAGCCCTTGAATAACATGCAACAAACACCAGGGAAATTTAATTAGTACCATACAGAAACTTAACAGTCCCACCCCTTTAAAAAACCCCCCAAGTGAACGAGGATGTCCTATAAGGTTGCAATAGGAACATCGCAACACTTTGGGTCCCATGGCAACCAAAAATCCCTTCGTCACCCTAAAATCTACACCTTTCCTACCGGATCCATTTTCCATTTTCCACATCATATACCCTTGACAAACCTTACAACACCACAAACAGTAAAATTAAGACATAACAAAGTGACAGAACCTGGTACTAATTAGATAATTTTAAACAATGACGATAATACAGATTAAATTTTTTGTTTACATATTAATTTAAATTTAAAATGTACAAAAGCAGCTAACTTCACTACAAATACATAACCTCAAAAATAAAAGAAAAGAAACACATGGTGCATATTGTTGCATGGTAGCCTTATTGGATATTTCTGATTTAATAACTAGGTAACAAGGAAGAGAAGAGTTAAATAATCAAGATTGAGAGAATAACAGCTTAATTAACTAACTAACATGTTTTTTAAACATATTTTTACTGACGTGAGTTTCATTTTATTTTATTCATAATGTAACGATAGAAACAAATTTTGAATGTTGATAGTTTAAGGGCCGGTTGTACCAACTCCCGAAAAATTTATCCGATAGATAACTTGGCGCACTTAGGTCCATTACTACCATCTTTTAGTTAAATTTATCTTATAGATAAACCCATCTACTAGCCAATCAGAGCGCGTAAAATAGCCGTAACCGTGGTAATAATCCCTTAGATAGCTTAACCAGAAGATGGTAGTAATGAGCCTTAGCCAATGAGAGCGCTTAAAACCGCTGTATCCATGGTAATTATCCGTTAGATAGTTTATCGGGAGGTGGTACAACCGGCCCTTAGTAAATGATCTTTATTTATATTACATTAGGTTGCTCCTGAAGATGATTAAATGTATTGATCGAAACCGGTAGAGCTGAAAATAAAAAATCCATCTATAAATACACACAGTTTTATTACATTTACATTTTTCAAAACGGCTTTTTGCATTAAGAAGAGGATACTTTCATTAATAATTGGTAATATTTCCACAAGGATCCTTCAAGAAATTAATTTTATAGCGAAGTTATCGATGAAAATTGCAACATCGAAAATTTTATCAAAACTTCAAATATTGTTTTCTCAAAAACTAAAAGTTATTTTTCAAAACGGGTTGGTTCATTGGAAAGAGGGCACTTTTATTGACACTTTGAGAAATTTTCATACTCATATTCCAAGAAGTGGATTTTATACGAATTTTTAAAACTTAATCGGCGAAAATTGCAAAATTCGAAAAAATTGTCGATTATTTCAAAAATTTATTTCTCAAGAACTAAAAGTGATTTTTCAAAACGGCTTTTTGCATTAAAAAGAGGATACTTTCATTAATAATTGGTGATATTTCCACAAGGATCCTTCAAGAAATTAATTTTATAGCGAATTTTGAAAATTATCGATGAAAATTGCAACATCGAAAATTTTATCAAAACTTCAAATATTGTTTTCTCAAAAACTAAAAGTTATTTTTCAAAACGGGTTGGTTCATTGGAAAGAGGGCACTTTTATTGACACTTTGAGAAATTTTTATACTCATATTCCAAGAAGTGGATTTTATACGAATTTTTAAAACTTAATCGGCGAATTTTAGTAAATGTATCCATGTTGCAAGTTTTCAATCAATGTAAAAGGTAATTGTAATAAAAAGTACTTACTTGCTTATATTATTTTTATTTTATATAGTACTAGTTTCGGGCAATGAACCTGCCCATCTTCAGCGAAATCTATACAATAATACATCGAAATTAGCGTTCAAGCAGAAACAGAGCACAAATGAACGAAAGAAATCATGAATATCATAGAGAAACTCGTTAATAGACTGTTAAAACAGAGAGACCCATTATATGTAAAAATAGAGGAAGAACCACGGATTTGCAGAACTAAAAATTTCAGTAATATCACATACAATTCAGCATATTTTTGAAAAGAATAACATTATTTTGGCATTCTCCAACAGAAACAATCTACTGGATATATTTTCTAACTATCATAATAAAAGAGAGTGGGGTTTATTTCATCGAATGTTCAGAGTGTTATTCCGCTTACATCGGACAAACAGGAAGAAGATTGGAGAATAGAATACAGGAGCACAAAACCAAGGAAGGATCCAACCTCTTGAAACATGCCAAAGAAAAAGGACGCAGCATCGATTATGAAAACACAGTTCTGTTGCATAAATGTAAAAAAGGTAAAAAGCTACACCTTTATGAAATTTTGGAAATATATGAAAAACCTTTATTTTCATATTTAAAAAACGTCAATTCATAATTTTATATTTTTAGACACGGTTTCGAAACGTTGTCGGCTAACTTCATATAATTCGCATAACCTCATTTTATCTTCTGACAATTGGGACGTGTTTATAAAATAACGTGTGTTCAGTTTTTGGTTTAGTGTATTTAATTGTTAATGTTGATTCAGTAGTAGATTTGATTTTCGTCAACACATATGTTTATGATTTTGAACAAGACATTCTTACATTTAGTTTATTGTTGACAGTAAGTGTTTTGTTTTATTTTGTTTTCTTTCGTTCATTTGTGCTCTGTTCCTGCTTGAACGCTAATTTCGATGTATTATTGTATAGATTTGGCTGAAGATGGGCAGGTTCATTACCCGAAACTAGTACCATATAAAATAAAAATAATATAAGCAAGTAAGAAGTTTTTATTACAATTACCTTTTACATTAATCGGCGAAAATTGCAACATTCTAAAATTGTCGATTATTTCAAAAATTTATTTCTCACGAACTGAAAGTGATTTCTCAAAACGGCTTGTTGCATTAAAAAGGGGATACTTTAATTAATAATTGGTGATTTTTTTTATTATACACATATCAACAATCCATTGTACCTGACCAAAATTAAGTCACTTACGATTGTTTACCACTAAACAAAAGATCATGTAAAGAACATAAAACATAAATCGTAACTCCAAATCAACCAGAAATAGGTTACAATCAAGAAAGACTTTCTTCTTCCTTCTTGTCTATTGTCATATCTCTATAAAAGCAATAAAATTGCGACGGTATTCACTCACACAACTTCAAAAGATGTTGATGCGGTTATACCTTTGGGGGTTTTGCAAATAACAGGCAACTCATGTGGAATTGATGCTACTCTTTGTCTACAATTTCTACACAAATTTACACTTTTCAGTTCTTTATCGGTAAATTCTGTTTTGTAATAAAGCACACCTGGGCTGCCACGATGTGCTTCTAACCATACCGCAATTGAAATAAGAAAATTTTTTGTTTGAAGATGAATACAAAACATTAAAGTTTTTTAAAGTCATTCAATTCCATGTTCCAAACTATAGCTTCTACCGACCTAATTAACTGCTGCTAATGTCATGGCGTAACGATATTCAATGCAGGTTCTTTCTTTATGGTTCGCTGGATATAGTCTGCTTCCATGTGGGTATAACCTTTGAGCAGAAATTTATGAATAACTGTTTTTAAGGAGGGGGAAATATCTAAAAAAAAGGAATAATTTACTGCCACCATAACATTTCTGTTTTGGCATGGACAGTTGTTCGACCAGATTATTAATGTCTCTGTACTAGAGTTTTTCAAAACGTCTTTAGCCCATTTGAGTAAGGCTGATGATATTTCATTCATTGCCGCCTTTACCAGCAATGGATTCATCCCATACCATGCAGTAGGTTTTTTTTCTCTGTAGCATCATATATGGTGAGGTTTAAGGTCCAGAGTTTTAAGAAATAAAAGCTTTTGAAGAGAAAAGCACTTTTGCAAATCTAGCATGACTACTTTTTTGAACACCCTCTTTCGCACATTTGATTTTGTAAAGATTGTACATTTTATCTATGTTAAGTTCGCTTCCAAGATACTGTCTTTTGGTTTTGTTACGACTATAATGACTTTCATATGTTGGAAACGACCGAATATGGTCTCAGATATATCTAACGTATTACAAAAAAAACAATTTACACACCTCTATAATTTTACCATTAACTTCAAAATTGTAATATATTGTTCGTTTTTTCTGATCGTTTCTTGTACTATTTGCTGGCCTTCTCGTTTAGTTGGTGTATTTTTTACGCTGGAAAGTACAAACTGCCCTTTGAGGTCACAGGTCTTATTTTCATTCCAATAATTGTTGAATTTTATCGGTACATTTTCTTCTACAAGGACCGCAACTGGGTTTAATGTTCTTTGTAGTTTAGTTCATTTTCAACACTTCCATTATTTGTACTACCTTTTTGCATTCCTGGAAAACAAAACAAGCTAAATTTGTGATATCTGCTTTTTAATTAATAAATCAAACATAAGAACACAAGAGTAATAAACTAATTCAGTTAGTTATTAAAATTCACGTGAGTGAAAATAAGAAAATAATCAATTTTGTATTTTTCTATTTGCCTGGTACTGAAGTATCTGTCACTTCCTCTGTATGATGCAAATATTCATCAGCTTAAACAGTATCCATATTACTTGCTGACAATGCAAGGAGAATGAAGGAAATCTCTTTAAACACTAGCTACTAAATAGTATATTCTATAACAAAATATATAACTAGCAATATTTCATTAAATACGTTCTAATTTCTAACATAACCTAACTTTTCTGTTAAATTGTGTAAAAAAAGGATATTATTTTAATGAACTTCAACTCACCTAGATTTGTGGGATCATTAGTAAAAATTAATTCAAGATTTACTAATTGTTTACCTCTTAATAGCACTTTGTGGTGGCACTATTTCACTAATAGAACAAGACCAAGACGGCTAAACCCGAATGATTCTAATCTATTCTATGTCTTGTGTTAGTTCTCTTGGTAGTAAAGAAAAAATAGAGTATAGTTTAATAAAATTAAAATTTTCATAAAATAGTTCCCCTTCTATTTTAAAATTCATCTCCGCGACACTCGGATAATATTTGTACAAGATTTTTCCGGCCGGCTACCGACCCGATTGTCTTTTAATTCTTATCCAATAACGTTCGTGGGGCGCGCGAACGTCTCCCGGTCACGTGACCCAACCCCAAGGGGGACCGCCACGTGGCTTGATGCGTGTTTGCACGGGAAATAGCCCCTTTCCGGGTCGCTCACTCACCCTTCACGGCATCCTCATCGAATTAGCCTCTTAATGAACCGTGTTACAATTTGATTCGATTCGCCTAAATATAGATTCAATAATTATCTTGTTACTTATTATAAAGCAACAATTTTACGTTTAAAGAATTCGTCTTCACTAAACATAGGTTTTTTTGCCATTGAGAAGCTTTTTCACAAAGATTTTGCTTCAATTACTTATCAATAACTCGTTAAGACATGAAGTTGAAACGTTTAAAACTATTCCAAAGATATTAGGAAATAGAAAATGGTCATTGGTGTGTGTCAAAATGATTCTAATCGATCAAGAACATCTTGAAACTACTTAAAATCGCTAAAAAATTAAAAAAAAATATATTATGGTTTTTGGAAATATTTTAAAATTGCCAGAATATAGAAAAAACTCATTGGTGTGTGGAAAAATGGTAATAATTGATTAGAAACACTTCTAGGTTATTAGATAAAACCGAGAAAAGTTTATAAAATTAATGGGAATGTTTTCCAGAAAGTTCAAAGACTTTAAAATATGGGAAAAAACTGATTGGTGTGGATCAAAAAGATTTTAATCGATCAAAAACTTATCGAAGATACTTAAAGACAAAAATAAAAAAAATTATTTTAATGGTGTTTGGAAACATTTATGGTGTAGCAAAATGACGCTAATTGATTGAAAACACCTTCAACATGGAAGAGGAAATTTTCCAGAAAACTCAAAGTAACACAATTGTTATATTTTGTTGTATTACAACAAAATTAAAATCGATTTTTATGTCTCCTAAAGTAACACTGTTAGCAAAAAATGTTAAGATACAAAAGTTTTAGTGTTTTTTAAAATCTATTGCAACAAAGACAAATTGAGTCAAAAAGTTATAACGAAACAAAGTTACGTTTTATTTAATGAAACACCCTATATATTATTCCATATTTCAGTTCATCTAGAAATTGTAAACAAAATTCATGTAGCACATCTTAAACTTAAATTTAACCGCTTTCGAATTTGTCTAACAATAAGTTAGTCAATTATTGGGTAGTGAAAGAGACTAGCCAATTGTTTCTGTAATCAGTAAGTTTGGTTTATTGACTACTCTTACAAAAATTATTTACATACAAACATTTACCTGTAATCAGTAAGACCTTTCACACTTTTCACTTTTAAAAATTTTGTTTTAAAAATTCGTATAAAATACATTTCTTGGAATATGAGTATGAAAATTTCCCAAAGTGTTAATAAAAGTGTCCCCTTTCCAATGAACCAACCCGTTTTGAAAAATAACTTTTAGTTTTTGAAAAAACAATATTTGAGGTTCTGATAAAATTTTCGATGTTGCAATTTTCATCGATAATTTTCAAAATTCGCTATAAAATTAATTTCTTGAAGGATCCTTGTGGAAATATCACCAATTATTAATTAAAGTATCCTCTTTTTAATGCAAAAAGCCGTTTTGAAAAATCACTTTTAGTTCTTGAGAAATAAATTTTTGAAATGATCGACAATTTTTTCGAATTTTGCAATTTTCGCCGATTAAGTTTTAAAAATTCGTATAAAATCCATTTCTTGGAATATGAGTATGAAAATTTCCCAAAGTGTTAATAAAAGTGTCCTCTTTCCAATGAACCAACCCGTTTTGAAAAATAACTTTTAGTTTTTGAAAAAACAATATTTGAGGTTCTGATAAAATTTTCGATGTTGCAATTTTCATCGATAATTTTCAAAATTCGCTATAAAATTAATTTCTTGAAGGATGATTGTGGAAATATCACCAATTATTAATAAAAGTATCCTCTTTTTAATGCAACAAGCCGTTTTGAAAAATCACCTTTAGTTTTTGAGAAATAAATTTTTGAAATGAACAATTTTTCTAATTATGCAATTTTCGCCGATTAAGTTTTAAAAATTCGTATAAAATCCATTTCTTGGAATATGAGTATGAAAATTTCCCAAAGTGGTAATAAAAGTGTGTTCTTTCCAATGAACCAACCTGTTGTGAAAAATAACTTTTAGTTTTTGAGAAAACAATATTTTGAAAAAATTTTCGATGTTGCAATTTTCATCGATAACTTTCAAAATTCGCTATAAAATTAATTTCTTGAAGGATCCTTATGGAAATATCACCAATTATTAATTAAAGTATACTCTTTTTAATGCAACAAGCCGTTTTGAAAAATCACCTTTGCACATACTTCTGTCATGTTCGTAATATTTGACGTACAACTTTCAAATAAAAAATATATATGTTATATGTTAAAAAATATATATGTTTAAATATAATATTATATGTTATCCCTTGTCTCCCTTCATCTACCTACAAGACGAATTTTTAGATATTCGGCTGTTGTTGAACCCAGGAAAATTTAAAAATGAACTTCCCACATCGCTTATCTTTCTTGGGTTTAAGTGATGGTGTTTTGTGCTGGATATGTGATTATATGATACCTATCTTTGAATGAATAATCTCTTTAGCTTGTTAGAATTCTTGGTGTATAACAAAAAGTAATGTTTTAGTTTTTTGAATTTGCCGCTCCCCTTTTATTATTGGCTAACTTCATGTGACACTTCACCTTGTACATGCTTACTTTTATAATTTACCGGTCACAGGTTGTTTCTCATTTTTCAATTTTTCATTGGTTTATTGATTGTTTTAACAACATACTTGTGTGATTATACGTGAATAATTGATCGTTTACAGCTGGTGTTGTAATGATACCAACATTCTTAATCTGTTTTAAAACACCATGCCCGACGTAAGTTTTTTAGGTTATGTCAATGTAATTTTATTTTTTGATTTAAGTTTATACAACTGTAATTTTTGATTTTGTTCACTGTTTTCTTTTAATAGGAACTCCTGATGATGATATTGTAAAATATCGAAACCGGTTGAGCGAATAAATTTATATCACCGTAAAATACGATTTCATTAATTTCTACCATTTACAATTTGGGTGATAAAACCGAAGAAAATTTCCTTATATAACTTTCAAATACTTCAACATCACTTTCACTATTTGAATCATTACCTTTATCGTCACTTAATTCGTTGATTATTTCTTGGATGTCTATATTGGGATTTTCAATTAATACATTAGAATCAATAGACGCAAAATTTTCCAGGTTTATGTTCGGCATATTTTTTAAACCTGAAAAAAGCTGGGCCAGTGGAATTTCATCCTCTTCCTCAAAATCGCCTTCTTGTTCAAGATTCACGAAGAATCCGGCTTTTGCAAAACATTTTGAAATGGTTGTTGGAGAAACATTTTTCCAAGCTGCTATTATCCAAACTAAGGCACTGCTCAAATT
Source organism: Onthophagus taurus (assembly GCF_000648695.1). NCBI lineage: Eukaryota > Metazoa > Arthropoda > Insecta > Coleoptera > Scarabaeidae > Onthophagus > Onthophagus taurus. Next base: position 11,150 of record NW_019281269.1, on the reverse strand, counting down.
GATACTTTTTTCGGCATCTTCGAAACAACTTTCGTTGTTTGTAAATGTTAAAAGCCTTTTAATTAAGGATTTTCTGTAAGCTACGTTAAAGCTATTGATGATCCCGTGGTCTAATGGTTGGCAATGTGAGGTAGTGTTTGGAGGAGGAAACACTATTTTTACATGTTCTAATGTAAGTTTGGGATGGGACGTGGCGTTTTTTCGTCAAATTGTTTTAGCCACGAAGTCATAATCTTTGTTGTCATCCAGGCCTTTTTATTACATTCCCTTTTTAAAGGAAGTTTGTTGATGTGCGATCCTTTAAAGTTTAAAGCAACGAGGGTTTTTACTTTTCCCGATGATTAAGGGATCCTCCTTGTCTCCTTCCATGTTTGGGCAAAATAAAATTGTCAATCTCTGTCTGGGTTTTTTTTACACGTACATTTATATCCTTTGAGAGCAAACATTTTGTTCGGCATTGCAAAATAAAACAGTCCAGTTTCGTCAGCATTGTACACATCTTTTGGTAAGTAGTTCTTCAATATCAATTTTAACTTTGTTTTCCTTCAACACTGAGTCAGCTTATTTCATGTATTCGACAAAATTTTTCAAGCCACCCAGCTTTAAAACTCAAAAGTTTCAAATTTTGGGCTACTTCCACTGCTTTTTCTTTTAATAAAAGTCTAGATATGGTGATATTTCTATTTCTCGCTTTACAGAACCAATTGTAAACTATTTGATCAATAGCCAGTCCTTCAGTTTTTGGAAATTTTCTCTTTTGCTCTAGATTAGAATTTTCTTCAAACAGCTTTTTAAAGTGGGACTTATTTTTCAAACTCAAATTTTTCAGCCAATTTTCTAGTACTATTACTGAACTTTTCACTTTCTGCAATAATATCAATTTTGTCTTTCAACATATCATCATATTGACATGTTGCATTTTATATATTTCAAATAAGTAATTAAATTCGTAACTGCAGTTTACTTAAAATCAAAAAAATATAAGATGACAAAAAAAATTCGTTTAACGTCCCCAACAGTAATAAAATAACAATAGGGTCGAACGGGGAATTGTCAAAGCACACAACATTATATCTCATCGTTGTTTACAGAAAGGGCGTGTCCGCGAAACGTAAATATCACGATGCTAACAACAACGGTTTCCGCTAAACGGCGTAATATATCATCCTCTACAACCACCAAAACGAGAAACGTATACAGGGACAAGAATAGAGAAATGGGGTTGCAGAGGAAGAGAGAAAGACTAAAATGTACATAAAGTCCGTGTTGTATTTTCTAGTAGATGTGTGTGTGTGTGTAACACAAAGGGTCTGGTTTATTGTAATGGAAATGCGGATGGAATCGAGGTTCGCGGGATCTTCCTATTGTCCTGCAAGTGGAGCACCGCCCAGGATTAGATCCCCCCGATATCTGTTGTGTAACTTCTCCACCTCCATTGTTCCTATTGTCTCCATTATTCGCGCCCTTTGTCCCTAACGTTGTTTAGTGTTACGGTTATTAACGTCACCACCATCGCTATGTCCAGGTAACTTTTAAACTAAGAAATTTTAATAAAAAAAATTTACCTAATCAAAAATTTTTATAACTAGTGATGTAATAATCTCATTACATTACTAGTGATGTAATTAATTCCATTATTTAACTACAAATTGATAAAGTGACATGTCTTTTCATAACTAGTTACGTAAATAACTGTTATTTATTTATTTTCAGTGTCATCATAAAGCGTTTAAACCACAGCAATCGATTCCCGGTAGCAACTGGCAGTCAAGTTTGGGTCTAAAATTAAAATCCATCAAATCCGGGATACCGAAGAAAAATCAACAAGTAGTAGCCGAAAACGAAACCCTGGTGTAATCCGATGCCCACCCGGAACCGCCGGAATCCGTACCTAAAGTCTGTTTATTTTAGCTTTTCCTCTCTTTGTATGTGTGTGTGTATGTCGATAGATAAATCAACGGCGAGAACCCGCTAGATTGAATTATGGACTTTCAGGGACGTTGCTGTCAAAATTACGAACATGTGTCGACGCCGGGCAGCGCCATTCCCCCCATGGGTACGGTTTTATGTGTGCTCCCCGCGGGGCGGTGGTGGCGCTAGAGAGGAGGGAACATCTCTCTCGAACAGATTAGTGGCACAATTGCGCGCTGATACCGCATTGACGGTTTTATGGCCAATCGCTCACTGATAAAATATACTACGGTACTAGAAACTGCTGCCATTTTGACAGATCGGCTTTCGTACGATAACAACGTGCCTGTAGTTGTCGTAGACGCACATTTGTAATATTCGTAAGTATGCGTTAACAAAATTTCACCCGATTAGACGATAATTATTATTAAACATTAGATAAGATTAAATTTTTGGTTTGTTTGGATCGCGAGTTTCGTTACCATGGAGAATATCGAGGTAGCGTGGCCGAGCGGTCTAAGGCGCTGGTTTAAGGCACCAGTCTCTTCGGAGGCGTGGGTTCGAATCCCACCGCTGCCAAGTATCTTTTTTTGTTTCTTAAAATCATATTGAAAACTGTAAAAAATTATCTTAAAATAGAGATGAGAAAAATTGGATTGCGAGAGCGTATTAAGGTTAGGTATTAAGGTAGCGTGGCCGAGCGGTCTAAGGCGCTGGTTTAAGGCACCAGTCTCTTCGGAGGCGTGGGTTCGAATCCCACCGCTGCCAAATATCTATTTTTTTGACAAACTTATAAATTAGTACGTTTGCCCAAAAAGTACTATATTACACGTTTTTGCCACTTTTAAACGCCGTGTTATACATCATTAGAAAGAGCAGAACATTTTCGATAAGATAGATATGGTTCTAGAGTTTTCTCCTGGTCATATAAGAAAGTTATTGACCCAAACAAGGTTTAAAAGTGACTAAACGTGTGAATTTAGTAGTTTTTGTCAAAAACTTACTTCTGCAAACTCGCCATCGCCTCGTGTTACACACCATTAGAAAGAGCAGAAAATTTTTGATAAGATAGATATGGTTCTAGAGTTTTCTCCTGGTCATATAAGAAAGTTACCAACCCTTACAAGGTTTAAAAGTGGCTAAAACGTGTGTATTAGTATTTCTTGGCTATAAATGTACTTGTGCAAACGCACGATTAATTCGTGTTATACATCATTAGAAAGAGCAGGAAATTTTCGATAAGATAGATATAGTTCTAGAGTTTTCGCCTGGTCATATAAGAAAGTTATCAACCCGAACAAGATTTAAAAATGGCTAAAATGTGTGAATTTAGTAGTTTTTGGCAAAAACTTACTTCTGCAAACTCGCCATCGCCTCGTGTTACACACCATTAGAAAGAGCAGAAAATTTTCAATAAGATAGGTATGGTTCTAGAGTTTTCTCCTGGTCATATAAGAAAGTTACCAACCCGAACAAGATTTAAAAATGGCTAAAACGTGTGAATTTAGTAGTTTTTGGCAAAAACTTACTTCTGCAAACTCGCCATCGCCTCGTGTTACACACCATTAGAAAGAGCAGAAAATTTTTGATAAGATAGATATGGTTCTAGAGTTTTCTCCTGGTCATATAAGAAAGTTACCAACCCGAACAAGATTTAAAAACGGCTAAAATGTGTGAATATGGCAAAAACATATTTATGCAAACTCGCCATCGCCTCGTGTTACACACCATTACAAAGAGCAGAAAATTTTTGATAAGATAGATATGGTTCTAGAGTTTTCTCCTGGTCATATAAGAAAGTTAACGACCCAAACAAGGTTTAAAAGTGACTAACCGTTTCAGTTTAGTAATTTTTGGCAAAAACGTATTTCTGCAAACTCGCGATCGACTCTTGTTGCGCACCATTAGAAACAGCAGAAAATTTTCAATAAGATAGGTATGGTTCTAGAGTTTTCTCCTGGTCATATAAGAAAGTTACCAACCCTTACAAGGTTTAAAAGTGGCTAAAACGTGTGTATTAGTAGTTCTTGGCTATAAACGTACTTGTGCAAACGCACGATTAATTCGTGTTATACATCATTAGAAAGAGCAGGAAATTTTCGATAAGATAGATATGGTTCTAGAGTTTTCTCCTGGTCATATAAGAAAGTTACCAACCCGAACAAGATTTAAAAATGGCTAAAACGTGTGAATTTAGTAGTTTTTGGCAAAAACTTACTTCTGCAAACTCGCCATCGCCTCGTGTTACACACCATTAGAAAGAGCAGAAAATTTTTGATAAGATAGATATGGTTCTAGAGTTTTCTCCTGGTCATATAAGAAAGTTACCAACCCGAACAAGATTTAAAAATGGCTAAAACGTGTGAATTTAGTAGTTTTTGGCAAAAACTTACTTCTGCAAACTCGCCATCGCCTCGTGTTACACACCATTAGAAAGAGCAGAAAATTTTTGATAAGATAGATATGGTTCTAGAGTTTTCTCCTGGTCATATAAGAAAGTTACCAACCCGAACAAGATTTAAAAATGGCTAAAACGTGTGAATTTAGTAGTTTTTGGCAAAAACTTACTTCTGCAAACTCGCCATCGCCTCGTGTTACACACCATTAGAAAGAGCAGAAAATTTTTGATAAGATAGATATGGTTCTAGAGTTTTCTCCTGGTCATATAAGAAAGTTACCAACCCGAACAAGATTTAAAAATGGCTAAAACGTGTGAATTTAGTAGTTTTTGGCAAAAACTTACTTCTGCAAACTCGCCATCGCCTCGTGTTACACACCATTAGAAAGAGCAGAAAATTTTTGATAAGATAGATATGGTTCTAGAGTTTTCTCCTGGTCATATAAGAAAGTTACCAACCCGAACAAGATTTAAAAATGGCTAAAACGTGTGAATTTAGTAGTTTTTGGCAAAAACTTACTTCTGCAAACTCGCCATCGCCTCGTGTTACACACCATTAGAAAGAGCAGAAAATTTTTGATAAGATAGATATGGTTCTAGAGTTTTCTCCTGGTCATATAAGAAAGTTACCAACCCGAACAAGATTTAAAAATGGCTAAAACGTGTGAATTTAGTAGTTTTTGGCAAAAACTTACTTCTGCAAACTCGCCATCGCCTCGTGTTACACACCATTAGAAAGAGCAGAAAATTTTTGATAAGATAGATATGGTTCTAGAGTTTTCTCCTGGTCATATAAGAAAGTTACCAACCCGAACAAGGTTTAAAAGTGGCTAAAACGTGTGAATTTAGTAGTTTTTGGCAAAAACTTACTTCTGCAAACTCGCCATCGCCTCGTGTTACACACCATTAGAAAGAGCAGAAAATTTTTGATAAGATAGATATGGTTCTAGAGTTTTCTGCTGGTCATATAAGAAAGTTACTAACCCGAACAAGATTTAAAAATGGCTAAAACGTGTGTATTTAGTAGTTTTGGTCAAAAACATATATGTGCAAACGCGCGATTGCCTCGTGTTATACATCATTAGAAAGAGCAGAAAATTTTCGATAAGATAGATATGGTTCTAGAGTTTTTTCCTGGTCATATAAGAAAGTTAACAACCCAAACAAGGTTTAAAAGTGACTAACCGTGTCAATTTAGTAATTTTTGGCAAAAACGTATTTCTGCAAACTCGCGATCGACTCTTGTTGTGCACCATTAGAAACAGCAGAAAATTTTCAATAAGATAGGTATGGTTCTAGAGTTTTCTCCTGGTCATATAAGAAAGTTACCAACCCTTACAAGGTTTAAAAGTGGCTAAAACGTGTGTATTAGTAGTTCTTGGCTATAAACGTAGTTGTGCAAACGCACGATTAATTCGTGTTATACATCATTAGAAAGAGCAGGAAATTTTCGATAAGATAGGTATGGTTCTAGAGTTTTCTCCTGGTCATATAAGAAAGTTGTCAACCCGAACAAGGTTTAAAGGTGGCTAACACGTGTGAATTTTGTAGTTTTTGGCTAAAACGTACTTGTGCAAACGCGCGATCGACTCGTGTTACACACCATTAGAAAGAGCAGTCAGCGGCAAGTTGTGTGGCTATTAACTCCACCTGTATGACGATGATACTTTTACCTAGAGGTTCAGATACGTGGAGTCGGAGATCGTACGAGAAGACTCCGGCTCCACCTCCTTCCCGTCTACTTGAACCATCAGTGTAGATTTGAAGGCTGTTTTTTACCTCTACTTCTGTGGAACTTGGGTGGGTGAGATATTTCTTCGTAAAAATGTGTGAAGTCCGTTTTACATTCCAGAATTGATGAATATTCCACCATTTCATTCCAGAGATCTCTCTCACACATTAGAATTCCTGCTGCCCGCAGACGGTCTTGAATGAACAAATGAAGTGGCATTAAGTTCATCATGTTTTCCATGGCTGCAGTGGGGGTACTCCACAGCGCACCTATAACATACAAACACGCAAGTCTCTGTACTTTATTAAGTGGATGTAGACTGTAAGGTCTTTGACCACCATACTATTGCACCGTATGTAAGCATAGGTCGGATTACAGCCGTATAAATCCAGAGGTCATTTTTGGATAACAAACCTCATGTTTTACCTATAGCCCTCCGGCATTGACCGAATGCAACGTACGCTTTTTTTAGACTATTATCTAGGTGAGCTCTCCATGTCATTTTATTGTCAAGTGTGATGCCCAGATATTTGATTTTCTTTTGACAAAACCAATAAAGTATTAGCAAGGGATGGCATTCTGGGCTTGCCAAACTTTCTCATCCGTGTGAAAAGAATCAACTCTGTCTTCTTAGGATTCACAGAAAGTCTTTGTTAGTCACACCAAGACTCTATCCATTTGAGAGCTACTTGCATCCTATCAAAAAGCTCGTTTATGCACTTGCCTTTGATGAGAATGGTTAAATCATCTGCGTAACCAACTGTAGTAAAGTTGGCTTCAGTGAGGCGTTTCAAGAGGCTATCCAGGGTGACATTCCACAAAAGTGGACTTATGGACAGCCTCGAGTAACTCCTCCTTGGAGACTGACGTCGCCAGCCCTAAGCTTAATTATCCTATGTTTAAGAGTGTTCTCAAACCAACCACAAAGAGTCGGTGGAACATTATGCTGTTGTAAGTTGTTTCATCAAAAGCTCCCTCTATATTTAGGGCGGACTCCTTTAAGTCCAGCGCTCCACTGTATTTTTTCTTCCCTGCAGATCTTTTCGGCTAAAATCCAATCATCTGTATGGTTGGTGTTCTGTCGTAAGCACACAGAACTCCCGAAACTTGAAAAATGCACCTCCATATATAGATGAAGACTCTCCAAAAGGTTGTCGGTATAAGAACCATCAGCCTTTTTTAGTAAACCAAATCATCGTTCAGGATCTGAATCCAGAACCTGATTTAGCCGAGAAACTTCGCTGCAGGAGGAAACTTCCTCTCAAAATTTCCTCCACGTTTCCCGTTTTCTATGACGAACGCTTTTTTTTGAACTCCGCTAATTACCTTTATAAAGTTTCCAGTCGGAGTCTAATTTTGAGTTTTTAGCTCTACTAAGCGCTGTTCTTGCCTCCTTTTTGAGTTTTCCTAGCTCAGGACACCACCAAATGGTAGCATGCCCAGAGACGGCCTCTCATCGGAGGGGACAAGCCTTTTTATAAGCTTTAATTAAGGAATCATTAATAGTGTTTAGGTACTCCTCAACTTCAAAGCTTTCAGTTGGCTTACGCAACCTAATATCGCTCAAACACCCAGTTAGCAAAGATCGCTATAGGTTCTTTTCAATCTTTATGGTACCAAGATCGAAAGTGATCCATTTATGGTCTAACATTGTTAGAATCCGTCCAATTGTAGATTGAGGACGAGATACCCATCGAAGCAAGTGTGATGTCAATAATTGATTGACTTCTAGCGGTTATAAATGTCGACTCAGAGCCTCGATTAAGTATATCTAAATTTTGCTAAAAATGAATTCAATTTCCATTATCATCAGCACTGCACCAGGCAATTGAACGTGCATTAGAGTCACATCCGATGACAAGATCGCCTTGTGTTATCCATCATTAGAAAGAGCAGAAAATTTTCTATAAGATAGATATACTTCTATAGTTTTTTCCATATCAAATAAGAAAGTTGTTTAGAGGAATAGCAATTAAATCCTGGATTAAGATAGTTGAAGGAACACTCTTTCTGACTGTTATAACAGTTTTTTAAAATTCGATCTGATAACAATTGCACAAGGGCTTGAAATTTTGTAATTTTGAGCTATTTTAAGTTCTTCCTTTTTTATTGATCTTAGTATCAACTTGTCGGCAGACGAAGGTTTAAATAGAGAAAGAATCAAGCTTTCAAATGGTGCTAGATTTCCTTCTTTTTGCATACTGCATAAGACATATTCTTGTCTATTCTATCTCATGTCCAGCTTTTCTAACAAGAGTTCATCCTACCAACGTGGTCCTTCCATTGCAGATGTCGTGCTTTCGTCCATCTTATCACTTCCTACAATCCCAAATCTTTCATTATATCCAAAGTTTTTCCCGTTTATTACAGTTGTATTCTGGATAACATCCTCTTCCATGTTATTGATTTATTTTGCTTGTATCAAATAATCTGGAGGTATCTTCAATCAATTAGCACCATTTTTCCACACACCAATGAATGTTTTCTATTTTCTGGTAATTTTGAAACATTTCCAACTACCATTAAAATCAATTCAAAAAGTTTTTGATACATTAGAATCATTTTAATCGGTTATTCCAAGTCTTTGAATTTTCTGAAAAGCATCCCCATTAATTTTATAAACTTGTCTTGGTTTTATCAAATAACCTGGAAGTGTTTCCAATCAATTAGCATCACTTTGCCACATACCAATGAGCTTTTTCTATTTTCTACTCATTTTGAAATATTTCCAAAAACTATTCTAAAAAACCTTCTATCGGGGTCGGTTATATCGAGGTTTTACAGTAGATACAACTTGTTTGCTTACATTTTCTGACAAAGTTGCTTTTTCATTATTTTCTCGAGAACTTTGACAGAGGTGGAAAAATGCTAAAATCTTTCATTTGAATATACGCAAAAGTTTCTTGGAAACATTTAAATATTTTGATTGAAGATATTTAATTCTGAAAACAACTTTTTGGTAAGTAATATTTGTTGTAAATAAAGAAAACACAAAAAAGAAAGGTAGAAAACGAAATAACTACTTCTTTCTTATTATTCCGGTAAATCCGGGCTTCCGCGTTCTCTATTACGTCGCAATTCCTGGTCGAGGGCTTGGAAGAAAACGGTCCAACGGTGGAGCAACGGCGGCGGCGATGTTGGTCGAAGTCGCGGCGCCTGCAGGTGGCCGAGGCCCCCTAAGCAAATCCCGAGTAATCCCCGCAGGCAATTTACCTTAGCCGGGGGCTTTGTCGGTCGGGCTTATTCCGTTGAGTTTTATTATGTGCGCGCGGACCACCGCCGACCGGACACAGCCCGAAGGAAAGGAGCCTTTGTGGCCACTAAAACTGTCCGGCAAGTTTATGGTGGCCCCGTTTTAGTTCGCTGATTTAATTCGTGGCCAGCGACGCTAAGCACAACCAAACTTCCAAAATCCTCTTTATTAATGTATAATTAAATTAAGTATTGGCTTCGCATTTAACAAAAATTAACCTAAAAATAAAAAAATTTATATTACGCGAAGTTAGTTACATTTCAATCATAGATTTCAATTTATTTAAATGTCATTTTGACATTTATGTATTTCATTTTTTATATTTAAAAACATGAACAAACATTAAATAATTATTTGTGTTTAAACAAAACCAAACTTTCAAAATCTTTTTTATTAATGTATAATTAAATTAAGTATTGGCTTCGCATTTAACAAAAATTAACCTAAAAATAAAATATTAAATATTGTGTGAAGTTAGTTACATTTCAATCATAGATTTCAATTCATTGAAATGTCATTTTGACATTTGTGCATTTCTTTTAAAACATATTTTATATTTAATGACATGAACGAATGTAAAATAATTATTTGTGTTTACATAAAATCAAATTTCTAAAATCTTTTTTATTAATGTATAATTAAATTAATTCAATTAACAAAAATTAACCTAAAAATAAAAAAATTTATTTTAAGTGAAGTTAGATACATTTCAATCATATTTATTGAAATGTCATTTTGACATTTGTGCATTTCATTTAAAACGTTTTTTATATTTCATTCATACGCAATTCTTAGTGTTCGTCTAATAATTAGTGTTTTGAGTTGTAAATTATCATACACGTCGTTATATAATCGGAGTGTTTGTGAATATGTGCGACACGGAGGAGTCGAGCGAAGAGTGGAGTAATGTAAACGAAAGTAGAAGAAAACGTGGTTGTTTACGTCTAAGCGAACGACCGGGCACATCGAATCAACCTGCCTAAAAACCGGATTTGAAGAAATTTGATTACATTCACTATAACTAAAGAACGGTTTAACGGATTTGACCGGAATGACCGACTGGAAGTCTAGCCCCCAAACTTTCGATTGAGATATAAAACATTAAAATCCGTCAAACCGTTCTCTAATTATAGTCGATTTAGTTTGAATTATCTTTTTTATATTGGGGATAGACTTTCTTTTGCAGGAAGTGTTAAACATTGAGTGCGTTTTATTTTAGTAAAATGACGTAAGTTTTATTTGAAATGTTTCGAGAAAACGAGTAATTTTTTTATTGAAAGGTTGAGTTTTAAAACCAAAAAACGATTTAAAACCGCTTCGGCCCGTCGTCTTTACATTTTTTGTTTATTCACCTCCAGTATTCCTTCTTTCCACAATAAATTAAGGAGGGGATGTTTGGAAGTTGATTCGCTAATAACGCATTGTAGTTGATATGCGGGCATTTAAGGGTGATAAAGTAGTTTAGAAAAATAAAACTTATTACTTAAATTAAGTGATAAATGCGTGCTATATTTATGCTAAGTGTTAGGTGATATTAGTGATGTGATATAGGACATCATGGGATTGCTATTTTATGGGTGTTGAAGGATGTGAAGGTATCGTATTAATTCTTTTTTTTTTGTCACAATAAATTAATTAATCTTTTCTTTCCAGCTGAGCTTCGAAGTAAAATCCAAGGGAAAGAACATCTATTCGGTGAGTCGTTTTCAATTTTATTAATTGTCCAAAACATATCGGGAAAATTCGCGATTTGAACGGTGTAATTTAACGCTACTCACTGGATTTGTGCTTGAAAAACGGTACTATTCAATACATTTTTGCATTTTGTGCTTGAAAAATTATAAAGCTTTAATTAT
>NW_019281268.1:12970-32167 GCF_000648695.1 Onthophagus taurus | reverse complement strand
ACTTGTCAACTGTTAACCGTTAATCTCACTCACTCAGAATTAACCCACGTGGTAAGTAATGCGACTTAACATCAATTTTGTACATGGTTTTTTTGACGATGGTTTTTGATTGTAGTTTTATTTACTTTAAGAATAATTACTTTGTATTTCTTAGTACGAACTCACCCTGAGGAAGCGTCGAAAATAGATGCGAAATATTGGTGAATCAATTAATTGCGATTTTATTGCCCACAATCCTTCCTGAGAATAATAATTATCCTTCAAAGAATCTAAACCATGTTGAGCTTAAAGTTAAAGACCGCAATAACGTGGTTTCCTGAAGATGGGAATATAAGACGAAACCGGTCGAAACCAAAAAAAAATAAAACTATTTAATCGTTAAGTACGACTATCATTAATAATACACTTTAACATATGCGATGATAACAAAGAATCTCAACTCAACCATGTTGAGCTTAAAGTTAAAGAATTTATTAGGGCTCAAAATTTTTGATAAAAGTAAGTTTTATTTTCTTTCTGCACAAGAAGGACGCGTCATCGGCGCCGTCACCAACGTCGTCCTTCCTCCTAAAAGTATCTCTCCCAGACCAAATTCACTTACTCCATACACAGATATGCTTTTAGCGGGCCGCCTCTATTTACAAGGGGAGCACCCTTATGACGAACGCTCGTTCTGTCGTCGTCGTCGTCGTAGGTGGACGGCTGCTGGCTGTGACCCCGACGAGGTGGCGTCGCGACGCTCGTTTCATCTAACCCCTCATGTTGTCGCTTTTCGTCGTTTCCAAAATCCCAATTAGCGAAAATCTACTTTCTCGCCATCCATGTGGATGACCTAGATCGACCGTTTTGATAACCACATGTAATTTTCTGGGGGTGGGTGCGTTATTACCCCACCTGACGTCACGACACGGTCATTATCGACGGCAAAGTCAACGGGAGGAGTCATCGTTGGTCATCACGCGATGGTCATCACGCCAAATGAGCATCTGTTATATCAGAAAAATTGATTCTTTTTTATTTTTTTTTATTTAACTACTAATCTCGTATAATAGAAATAAATACATTTACAAATCAGTGCCTTTCGACACTTAGATTATTCAATTACATCTAAAGCACTGAAAGAGAGAGACCTCTTTTAACTCGGCAATTACCTAATGAAGGGGGATCATATTAACTGTAAAGGGTTTGAAAAAGAAGGGGTTTTCCGAGCACCCTAACGTCCATTTCCATGGCTACGCGAGTAAACGTACAACGATCTTTTTTTTTTTTTTGGATAAATCCGACTCCGCGTAATCGACCAGAAAGACGTAGATACCTAATTGCCGTGTTTATTCCCGTAGTCGGGGTCACATCTGGCGATATGAATATTGGAACGGCGGGCGCAGTGCTTAAGTACAAAGAGCACTCTGCGGTTCGGTGCTTAGCCCAAAGTAACGACCGAGCCCGGCGACGAAATGACCGTTCCGGTGGGACCTTAAAACCGCGCCCGAAGTGGCCTCCAGTTTTATGTTTATGTTGTCGAGGTTTCTCAACGAACAACGACAGTAGCAAACTACTAAATGTGTACCCTATTTTTGACTAATTCTAAGTACAAAGTTTTTTAATATCATCACTGTAATACAGCCAAAACAGTCTTCAATACGGTCTACAGCGAATTGAATAAAAGACGTAATTAACAAACTAAAGTGGAAATCAAAAGAATCACTAGATATTTACATACTTGTGTTTGATCACGACGAAGATGTTAACAAAATCTATGAAATTAAAGAGATACTGCGATTAAAGCGTTGCGAATTAACACAATGTGTTAATTATGGTGAAGCTCATCCTGCTAATTATAATGGATGTACTATCAAAAATGATTATGGAGAACATTAACTCAAAGGAGATATCAGGATTTGATCTGATAACTGGAGAAAATCACTGAAAACCATGGTGATACAAACATGGAAACATAAGAAAGAGGCTTAGATCCTGGAGTGGGCAACTGATGGCTGAAAAAGAGAGAGAGAGAACCAAACCTACAAGTGTAAAGCGTTGTCCAAAAAATACATGTGTAAAACTTTCATCACAAACAAGGTTATTTTGGGAGAAATACTACAAAATCTGGATATAGAACTTGAGTGTTACCAGATCTACGGACTAGAAACAATAGTGATGACAAAAAAAATGCAAACTAGTTGAAAGTCAGGTAGAAAGCACAAGAGCGAACTATGCTTGGTATCAGATTAAGAGATAGAGTTACAAATGAGGATATCCGACTATATAAATGGACGGCGGGGGTGACGTGCTGGCAACCAATAATAACAAAGCCCAGTACGGACTGACCCGCATGAAGGTGGATAGACGACATAAAGAGATTTGCGGAAAATAGATTGTTTAAGGTGGCCTAAGACAGAAACATGGAAAAATAAAAGAGAGGCTCTCGCCCAGGAGTGGATAACTGATGGCTGAAGAGAGAAAGAGACCCAACCTACAAGTGCAAAGTGTTGTCCAAAAAATACCTATGTAAAACTTTTTCGCATTCAACTCATCACGAACAAGATCATTTTGGAAGAAATACTATAAAATCTGGAGATAGGACTCATGAGTGTAACCAGTGGCGACCTACGGACTAGAAAGCATGGTGATGACGAAAAAATGCAAATTAGTTGAAAGACATGCAGGAAGCACAAGATTGAGCTGTAAAACTTTCTTGCATTCAACCCATCACGGGCAAGGTCATTTTAAGAGAAATACCACAAAATCTGGATATAGGACTTGAGTGTTATCAAATCTACGGACTAGAAACAATGGTAATGACGAAAAAAATGTAAACCAGTTGAAAGACATGCTAGCATACGGGCTGACCCACATGAAGATGAATAGACGATATAAAGAGAATTGCGAAAAGTAGATTGTTTGAGGTGGCCTAAGACAAAGACACATGGAAACACAAAAAAGACGCTTTCGTCCAGGAGTGAACAACTGATGGCTGAACAGAGAGAGAGAGAGAGAGAGAGAGAAGAACCTAAACTACAAGTACAAAGCATCACTGACAAGGTCGTTTTGGGACAAATACTACAAAATCTGGATATAGGGCCCTTTAGTGTAACCAGTGGCGATCTATGGACTAAAAGCCATGGTGATGACGAAAAAAATGCAAACTAGTTGAAGGTCATGCAGAGAGCACAATAGCAAGCTATGCTTGGTATCAGCTTAAAAGATAGAATCAGTAATGAGGATATCCGACCACGCTAGACGTGCTGGCTTGTAACTTGTCATACGTTTGTAATTAGCAATAATGGATGATATAACTATCTTAAGAATATCTTATATGATATAGAACATAATAGCAATATAAATGACCGAAGTTTCGCGGGAAGGTAAACCTTTTAAAATAATCACGGTCAAAAAATGTATATTGGAAATCCCAAGAACCAGATAACTTCACGCCCGCAGAAGAAAAATTGATATGTTCTTATCGTTGACAATGATTTTGTCAAAAGTCTGGGCCACGTCAAGAAAGAATGTAGATTTTTCCTCCGGGCTATTCCTATGATAGTTACTTGTTATTCAACGTATTTGGTCGCCGGTGGAATGCTTCTTCCTAAATTCAAACTGATGTGTTAGTATAATCGCCTCTATAATAAGTTTTAAATTGTTAGTAATGAAGAGATGGATCTATATGATGTAACATCTTGAGGTGGTTAGCCAGGTTTTTGTATTATAATCATTTTCGCTACTTTCCAGCTATTGGGTGGGTTGAATAAAACAGTAGTAAATGCTAATGCTACAATACTGAAGTAAATTCTTCAAGTAAATTCTATGATTGTCAAGCAGATTCTATTAATAGTTAATTTATCGGTAGTTTGTTGCGTGGAAAGTCGAAGTTTTTACTACGAAGGGAAGTAGAGGGAACTGTATTTCAACGATTGCGTCACTTTTAGCGAAGCTTATGAAAGGCCAGCTTCGTTAATCTTGCTACTATGCTATTTATCATTTTATTCCTTAATAATTAAATATATTAAGGAGAACCAGGATTTTAAATAGGTGTTGACATGGATTTAGTGATTCACCATCAACAGTATCCAAAATTGTCAAAAAAGTTTCCAATCACATTTGTAATAAAAGATGTGCTTGGATAAAATATCCTGCTACTCGTAAAAAATTAAACAAAGCTGCTGAAGAATGGGCTGCTAACAGTCATATACCCAATGTTATTGGAGCAATTGACTGCACCCATATAAAGATTTTAAAACCAGTAACTCACGGAGATGAATATGTTAACCGGAAAGGAGTGTGTAGTATTAATGTTCAAGCAACATGTAATGCGAAAGAGATGTGCTAATCCGATGACAAACGTTGAGCTACGATACAATTAATCATCAAGAAGAACGATCCAGAACTGAACGTTGTTTTGGATAATTAAAGAGAAGATTCCCTATGGTACATTATACAATAAGATTGAAAACTGATCGAGTTTCTCGATATATACTAAGTGCATTTATATATACTATATAAATAAGTTAACCTATACAAAACAAATGAGTAAATGTTGGTGAGACGTGAACTAACACGTTGTTGCACTTTTTAGGTGCGTACTACTCTTTAAAAGTATTTACTTCCTACTAGTAGTATTTACTTTCAATCGCATAGTTCGTCCTACATATGTGAGTAAATTCTACCGGAACTAAAGGCGTACTACATCCGAAAGTATTTGCTATGCAGTAAATTCTTTTTCCTCAAGCATTAGCATGTACTACTTTTTTTATTCAACCGACCCATTTAGGTTCGTAGAAATACTACAATTATACATTACAGATAGATTCTTTCGAATAAAACAGGAAAGGCCCATTTTGAGTTCAAGGTTGGAGTGCCTGTAATAAACCTTAATTGAAAAATAATACAATAGCCACATTTGCAGACGACTCGGCCATATTGGGAGTTATAAACAATAATGAGGAATGTACCGGAAAATTACAACCTGCTGCTCAACAATCAATGGTCAATATCCTATTCAAATCAATCCAAGCATTTAGGCATAACTTTAGACGCGAAAAGAGAGTGTTTCTGTATATATTATTAGCCAATTTAAAGCTATAGGATGCTTCTGTGAATGGAAATGACTGGGGCGTCGTCTAATTGATGAGGTTCACAAAAATATCGCTCCGCAAAGCAATCATTTGGAATATTTTATGGAAAGAAAAGCCTTTGCGCCCATTGATAAAATGAGTCGCAAGCGACCTTGGCTTAATCAGAAGAAACAATGGATTTAAGAAACACCTTTGGAATCAAAGAACCAGCCCGAGGCCAAATCCGAACAATATATATCAACGCCTTGGCAATAAGCGGCCTTAGTTTAATCGGAAAAAGTAATTGATTCAACCAACCAAGCCGAGGTCGCTTGCGGCTAAGGCGCTTCATTGTGTTCCCATCAGTTCGCTTCATTATGTTTTCATCACCATGAGAATCAAAGACCCAAGCAATTAAATCGCAGCAACCCAAATCAGACTATATATATCAGCGCCTCCTCCTGATCGACAGAAACAATGGATTCAAGAAACTAAACCGAGAACACTTGCGGCAAAGGTACTCCAATGTGTAGCTTAACTGGAATTGGCGTGAAGTATGGTACCTCTGTAACACCTTATAAAAAAAAGATAAATTTTGTGAAATGTTAAATAACACAGCTACAATAACATCAAGAAATTGCTCTAATCCTTTATAATCACGCTGTATATAAAAACCTACATATTCAACCTACTAATCAATCGTATAATAGATGCCATCAGACCCAAAGTAGAATTGACGAGATAGATGTTAACATATTTTGCTATGCCGACGATGCCGTTTTGATTATAAATAATGAAGATGACCTGCAAGGACATGTATTACTTCAACATACCAGCTAAGCAATACTATATGAAAATATCAACGGAGAAAACAAAATGTATGGTAATATCCAAAGAACCAAGACGCTGCAAACAACAAGTTGAAGACTCTATAATAGAACAAGGTATGCATGTTAAATATCTAGGTGGTGAAATTACAAGCTATCGAGATCTATGCGAGGAAGCACAAGCACAAATTACAAGTGACAGGCTCTCTAAGGGACACTATCTCAGGAGGAAAGAGTAGAAGGAAAAATGAAAATATAAAAAGCCATGGTACGACCCATACTAACATATGGTACTGAGACGACAGCAGAAAGAAAGACTAAACAGAGGATGAGAGTGATGGAGATGAAAGACTTGAGATCTATGTTGAATGTGACACTGCGAGATAGGCAGACCAACACCTCTATCAGAGAAAGATGTAACATACAGGATATAGTAAAATAGACAAAAGTAAAAAAGAAAAGGTGGAAGGAGTATGTGAAAAGAATGGATGAGAAGAGATTGGCCAGAATATGCATGTATGGACAACTGAAAGGAAAAAGACCACAAAGACGAGCGCCCAATAGATGGGCACAGAACTAGTTCTCCTCGTCTGCGGAGTAAAGTCCAAAAATCAGGCTTGAAAAACAGGGATGCATCCCTAGTCGAAAGTAGTAGAAGAAGAAGGTATGGAGATTTAGAAATTACGAAAAAAATAACCCAAGGAATTGATTTTTATTATTGCAATAATATAAAAATATTTCCAGTTACAAACAATAATCTCATTAAACTTAACGAAACTTAAGCCAATGTCATAAAATTTCACCATACAGCGTCTCCTTTAGCTGAGGAAAACACATATTCCTCACCATTTAAGCACATTATCCCATTAGAAAAATTAAATCGCCACCGATTCTTCGTATGATCAACAAAAGAATATTGGCACAAAATTAAATTTTCAGTATAAAAAGGATCTTCATTTTCATCGTCGTCGGTGTAATCATCCTCTGAATTTAAGCTTTCTTCGCTGTTGATATCTTCTTTAGTATCTTCAATAGTATCGCTTGATTCGTCTAAAGAATCATCACTATCATCGGTTTCATCCAAATCGTCTGATTTTTGTGGAATAATAACTTTCTTTTCAACTATATCTATTGGTTTCGGCGATAAAACATTTTTCGCAAAGTTGGATTGAACCACTTTTGAGGTTATATTCGGTGGTAAACATTTTAACGCGTCCATCGTGGTTTCATCGAGTTCTGGTTTATTCGTATCTTCTAAATCGCTTTCTTTTGCATTTGGCGAACTCATTTCGCCCTGGTTCCGATTGCGGTGATGATTTTCGATTTTATTAATCCATAACATTTTCAATTGACGTAACATATCTTCATCATAACCTTCCTCCATAAAAGCATCACTTACGTTTTCAATTACATGCTCGATAGTGTTACGGTAAAATGAGTTAGTTGCTGGAAAACAGTTTAAAATGATGTTCTCCATAATTTCGCAGTAACTTAAGCAGAGGCTCAGAAAGAACTAAACAAATCTAAATCTAAACTCTAACCTGTCATGTAATTGACGTTTAAATAAAGTTTTAAGATATACCATAGATGGCGTTTTATTATTGATAGATTTGATAATAAATAAATTCTAAATAATTTAAGTTAAGGATTAATGTCAAAATGAATGATGTCGCTAATCTGTTGACAGATTGCTGTAAAGGATATAGAAAATGTAATAAATCCGATTACGTTCATTTACCATGTTTCGTAATATTTGTGGTTCGATTGAATGCGCGAGAAAGAGACGGGAAGTGAACGTCATATTCGAGATTCGAGCGAATTATTATGTGTCATTGTTATTAATGTTGGGTTGGGGCGGAATGCCAATAAACCACAATAACCTAGCCGTAAAACGGGATTAGATCGCGATGTATGAAAGCTAATGTATTAGATCGATTCGATCAGAGTGTGAATAATTTATGGTTTGTTATGGTAATTTTTTCGAAATGAACATAGCCATTTAAGTAGGAATTTAATTATTTTAATGTTAACAACCCTCCAATTAGTTGCCATGGAGATCAACATTTAAGTTTAAAAAACGAGAATTTTCTTAAGGTGATTTTCAAAAAATAATATATCTCATGAACTATTTGAGATATTGAAAAATGACATCATTAAATTTATTATTCAATTCTATAATAATAACAATTTTATTGCCGCAATGACATTAAAATTATGTTAATATACAGTGTGTCCCAGAGTAGATGTTACAAGAGGTACAATGACTTAAAATGTTTTAAATTTTATTTTAAGGATGGGGAATTAAGCTCTGCTTGGTGTGAAAATAATTTGAAGAATATTTTCATATTTTGTAAGCTAAGTCGGCCTTGACAGTGAAACAAAACCTATTTTTAGTTCAGGTAAAGTAACCTTTTTTTGGTCATGATACGGAAAATTTTTTTTAAGAAAAGTTGTTCATAATCAGAAGTTATGGTGCTATGCCGCGTTCCTTACATACATACTTATACTGAATATAGGGTAAGTATACCTTGCTCTTTAAAATGTTGTTTGCAACTTTGATTGGATTTAAGGTTGCATAGCTCCCTCAGTGCCTTTTTTTGAAGAAGGAAAACTCTTTCTGCTGCTGATGATGCTCCCCAGAATAGTATTCCGAAAGTAGCAATGCTGTGAAAGTTGGCATAATAGGTAAGTCGCTGTATTAACTTATAGTTAAACTGGCAGAATTGCCATATAATAACTTACGTTATTATTTGGTTTTGTTAGGAAGTTATACTCAAGAGAACTTTTAATAATTAATGTTTATATTTATTATAACGTTATGACGACGTTACAGTATCATATCGTAGTCTTGGTTAACTCTTAAGTAACTCTCTTCTTTTAGCTCTTACTCTTACAATTTATTACACTAAACTTACTGCTAATGTAGCACAACAAACCATGTTATGCTTGTTGTACTAACCTTATTAAATAGTCTTATTACTCCTAACCTAGTTAATATTAATAACAACGTTTACAATTAGTCATACCTTACATTGCACTGCAAATGTGGTGGTTATATTTCGTATTCTCACAGTATAAATTTTGTTGTCTAAGGCCCGTTACTACCAAACCAATGCTATCTGTCAGTTAAGCTATATATAAGATACAATTTATCTCGTAGATAGCAGGGTCGTGCGTACTACCACCTCCATTTATCTCATAGTTAAGAAATCCTTGAGATAACCCAGGAATCTAAGGATTTTTTGGTCTATTATGTTAAATTGACAGCTCTATGTGGTCAAAAGACCTACTATTAGGTATTTTGACGATATTCTAACCTGTTCTAACGTTAAAATTTAAATTTGGAAATGGAGACTGAGAAAAGGCGACGGACCACCAATTTCATCAAAGAAGAATCTCGTATTATTGTATGTTAAAATGTGATGGTAAACAATAATGGCACAGTTAACGACTGAAGATGCCAATTGTACACTCACTTCTGCAAAATCTGCTATGGATAGCAACATGTTACCTATTGCATAAAACCGAAGAGTCAGCAACAAACGGTTTGACGGAGGTACAGCATTATTACTAAAATTTTGATGAATTTTTCATTAAATAATAGCAATCAACAAATTACTTACATCATGGATGGAGGTTTTATTCCATCTTCTATTTGATTCAAACGGTGATGAAAACTTTTTTTCCAGAGACGAAATCTCGTCATAAATTCAACATCTGAATGAATATTTAAATGGTGAACTCTAGTCCTTATTATCCTTTCGCTTCTTATAGGAAATAATTCATTGATTTCTGCAAAAATTTGTTCTTCATCTCCAATGTCGAAGAAATTATCCATGATGATTTTATCTAATGTTAATTATTAATAGTTTTTTATTTACGTTTATAGTACTTTTCTTATTTTAACTGAAATAGTAAAACGCTCGAATTTTATACGTCAGTATAAATCCTATTTGAGGTTAGGTATCCGCAGTTATTCCTTAGATAGCAACTGATCCGACACCCAATACACGGGTTACAGATATTTCAAAAGTTATCCCTTGGATAGCGGTATCTATAAGATAAATACAGTGGTAGTAACACCAATTTTTAAGCTATCCGATAGATAACGCTACCAGAGACTTTAACTATGAGTGGTAGTAGTGGGCCTAAGGCTCGTTACTACCATCTTCTGGTTAAGTTATCTAAGGGATTATTACCATGGTTACGGATATTTTACGCGTTTTGCTTGCCTAGTAGATGGGTTTATCTACGGGTTGAACTAAAAGATGGTAGTAATGGACTCTGTCCCAACATTGTTTTAAAACCCAACCCAACCCAACATTGTTTTATAAATGCAGGTATTGAGTCTTTTCTTCGTTTAGTTTTAGACCATTCACAATAGATAAAAAAGTGGTGTCATTCGCGTACAAGCACACACTGCCAGAAGGCACAGAATAAAGCATATCATTAACATAGATTACAAATAAAAGAGGGCCTAGGATGGATCCTTGTGACACTCCTATATTGATATCACACATTTTAGACAGAGTTTAGACAGAGAGATTGCCTTGATAATAGATTGTATTATTTTATAGACTCCACTAGTAATAGATCGCCCTTTTATATATTATTACCAACACGGGGTGATAATTACGAACCTCAGTTTTCTTAAAGAAATTTGTCAGTCTGGCAGCTATTATGTGCTTGAAATTGCAGGAAGAATTTATTTCCATAGTTTGCTGGATTCTCCAAATATCCCTTTTTGTAGATAGAACATATTTTCTCAACTTTTAATTCGTCAGGAAAAACACCATGTTTCAAAGATGCATTTCTTAAATACAGTCAGTCCCAAAAGTCATTGTACACCAACGGTTTTTGCAAGATTTCTAAAATAGAATCGTATATAGGAGTTAATTTATTTATCATAAATAGTTATAATTATTTTCTTTGAACGCATTTATAAATAAAAAACACTTAATATCAAAATAAATTAATAATTCTTCAAAATTGTTCCATTGCAATCTCACGAAAATAATCATACAGCTGAAAACTGACGGAAATTTCCCCATATCTTTGTGAATTACTGATGATTTCCCGTGCGGCTAATCTTACCTAACCTATCAGTAATCGTTGCACTCCGTTTATCACATAATCAAACGTCATGCCTCCCCGAAGAATGGAAACAGGCGTAGAAGTTAGAAAAATTGCATAAGGAGGGTCGTTCTATACATCAAATAGCTAAAATACTTGACAAAAGTGCTTCTACAATTTAGTACATAATTAAAAATTTTGTAGATACCTTAGAGAAGAAGTTATCGCAAATCTTCGGACAAGCGCCCAAAAAATAGAAGCAAACAAAAATCTTCAAAATCAAGTTTATAAGAATAATAATCAAATCACCATAATGTGACAAATGTAAATTCTTTTTTCTTCAGACCAATAACATCAACAGTTGGTCAAATTAAGAACAGCGACACAGCTCACACATATGGCTTAACAAACAATATCATAAAGTCAGTAATAGATCAGTGTGCGGTCAATCTTAATCTTATGTTCAATAAATGTGTCAACGATGAAATTTTTCCTTCAGAGTTCAAGACAGCGAGAGTCCTGCCATTACATAAGAAGGGTGTTAAAAACACTATAACAATTATAGACCTATATCAATTTTGCCCGTTATCTCCAAGATATTTGAAAGATTAATAGCAAGAAGGTTGGTGGAATACTTTAAAACCAACAAATATTTTGCGACCAGTCAGCACGAGTACCAATCAGGCAGATCGCTAATGACGGCTGTTTCTGAAGTAATTGCCTTTATAACGAAAGCACACAATAAGCAAAATGTAAACCTCAGCAAGGTATTCGATATCATCAGCCACTCCATTCTCCTGAGTAAACTTCAGTTTTATGGTATTAGAGGTCTACAACTAAATTTAATAAGATCTTATTTGATGGACAGACAACAATATGTTGAGTATAATGGTAATAGATCGTCTAGTGTAAAACTCAAACATGGTGTTCCTCAGGGGTCTGTTGTTGGACCTCTCCTCTTTATTATATATGTATATTAATGTTCTGCCTTGCAACATTATTGAAGAGACATATTTATATGCTGATGATACATCCATCGTATTAAAGGACACTACAAAGGATAACTTGATGGCTAAATCACAAGAACCTATATTGTCCACTCAAGAATGGTTCAGTAATAATCTGCTCAAACTAAACAGTGAAAAAATAGAACATATAGTGTTGGAGACCACCCGACGTGGGAGGGAATCTGCAACTGTAAAATTTCTGGGTATGCATCTAGACAGCGGAATGACGTGGGAAGTGCACTTGAAGCATTTAAGGACTAGGCTGACTTCTGCTATCTTTACAATACGAAGACTAAAACAAGTAGCTACTCACCAGGCAGCCAGGTTGTCATACTTTGCATCTTTTTACTCGGTGGCGTCGTATGGTGTTCTTTGCTGGGGTTATGGATCTGATTTCCTGAGGATCTTCCTACTACAAAAGAGGGCGTTACGGGTGCTGTGTGGACTGCGAACAGACGAAAGTTGTAAGAACTACTTTAAATATGAGAATATACTTACCTTACCAAGCATATATATACTTACGGCATTGCTGCATGTTCATGATAACAGAGACAGTTTTCCCTCCAATGGTGGTACCCATAGCTATCTGACAAGATCACGACACCAATACCAGGTACCGTACCACAGAATTGCATCAACGCAAAGTATGTGGATTACTAGGGTGCAAAACTCTACAATTAACTACCACCGCAGCTGACTGCGCTGTCTAGGCAACGGTTTAAGAGGAAAATAAAAGAATATTTGATGGAGAACGTTTTCTATTCGTGCGAGGAATATCTCACGACAGTTCAATCTCACAATTTTAATGCGTAATGTGTAGTGTGTAATTGCCATAAAATGCATATTTGTATTATTGACATTCCATTTTATTTCTTATGTATTCAATGACGTTTTGTAGTAATGATTTATTACGACAATAAAATATATTATTATTATTATAAGTGTAAGCAAGTGGAGGTATTGTGAGAAGAGTTTTGCGATCTGCCGGCTATAACGGACGAGTACCGCAAAAGAAAACCTATTGAATTTGCAAATATGCACAAAAAAAAGGATATGGATTTTTCAAAAAGGGTGATGTTACGGACGAGTCAAAATACAACATTTTTGGATGTGATGGTAGAGGTAAAATTTGGTGGAAAGCGCTAGATTTAAAAAATCTTCTACCAACAGTTAAGCATGGGGGTGGATCTGTTATGGTGTGGGGATCTATGGCTGCTTCAGGAGTCGGGAGTTTAGTTTTTATCGAACATATAATGGACGAATGGTAATATTTAAATATTTTATGGCCAATTTAAAACAAAATGCTATACAATTGAGCCAAAACATACAACGCTTGTAGTTCGCGAAAGTTTAATATAATATGCCTAAGCAGATACATTCTCCACCACAGTTACCAGATATTAACCCTATAGAACACGTGTGGAATTATTAAGAAAAGGCAATTAGAAAACGCTACATTGGTAGTAAGGAATCGCTAAAAGTTGCACTGCAAGCAGAATGGGGAAAAATTCCGATTTCTTATACTGAAAAGCTTGTACAATCAATGCCAAATGTTTTACACTACAATACTAGAACTAACACTAGACCGATAACTAGAAACATTCGGATTTAGCTGCACGTCTCTCAAGGCGGCTAAACCCGAATGTTTCTAGTTCTATGTCTAATGTTAGTTCGAGTGACAGTGGTAGGTAGCGCTAGTTAGCATAAGATATCACTATGTTGCATATTTTTATTGCACTAAAACTAGAACTAATACTAGACCTAGAACTAGAATCATTCGGGTATAGCCGTCGTGAGAGACGTGGGGCTAAATCCGAATCTTTTTTGGCTATGTTGCATTTTATGTGGGACAGTGCAAAT
This sequence comes from Onthophagus taurus, assembly GCF_000648695.1. Lineage (NCBI taxonomy): Eukaryota > Metazoa > Arthropoda > Insecta > Coleoptera > Scarabaeidae > Onthophagus > Onthophagus taurus. The sequence continues at coordinate 18,346 of NW_019281268.1, read as the reverse complement.
ACATAGTAGTTTCATAACTATTGCGAGTTTTTTTTGCGAGTTATATGAAATTCCCTGTATATATCTTCTGTTTTTTTAGATTTTAGTTTCTTTGTTACTGCGGTAACCTCGTTTTTGCCAGTAGGTCTAAAAGTAATAAACTATAATAATAAATTATAAACCCACCATATTTTGAAACTGTATCGTTACATATAATCTAGGAAGAAATAACTGAATCTAAGAGTGCAAAAACGGCAGACCAAAACCTTTTGTGCCTTCCACCTTAATATATCACCAATTATAAGGATGAAGCGTTTATTGTTAAACATAGCTTATTACAATAATCACGAATAGCGGATGTAAAGCTCGCAAGAGTTGATAATTGCTGTCTACGTTTACAAGATATGTTTATTCACTTAAAAATTCTTTAATACCCGTCATACGCAATAACGCAATGAACTGCTGAGAGCATTCAATAATTAACTTTATCAAAGACCTTACTATACCTCAACATATACCTCCATACTTTACTTTCTATAAAACTTTTTACATTGTTGCAAAAATGTTTATATAAGTTTATTTTTGATATATATTTTGTAACTAAAACCTTAAGTAGTAATTTAACCAGAAAACGTGAATGTTTTTTTAAGACTTTAATGTGAAGTCTTAACGGTCAACAAATTACGATTACGGAACGAACACAAAATCAGTCCATTAACCAGCGCAGTAAACGAGTATAAACGATAATCGGTCCGTTTTAAAGGTAAGGAACGTTCAGGAGAAAACGTCGTCAAATTGACTTTATGTGTACCGGAAGCCCTTGACATCGAATACCGTAAGTGATTCATGACCCAAAACGGAAGAACCGGACAATCGAGGGGTGGATAAACCAAAAACCAACTGACCCGTTCTAGTTGTAGCCTTTAACAATAGAATCGGCAAAAATAAATTTCATTATTTTAAAAATTCTGAGAAAATGTTTTTTTTGTGTCGCTTTTATTTGTGTTTTTATCGAACCTGTTTGTATCATTAGCGGTTCCGTTTCGACGCCTTCTTCGACGTCAACGCATTACCGGCGGACGTGCGACCGGAAATTGATGAAAAGACACGCGACGCGACGCTTAACTTTTTACCATCGTTTCGCGCGCACACCACCTAGAAAGTTAAAAGTCACCGACAACGCACGTGATTCACCCCCGGGAATCGAGGGAAACGACGTCAACGGAAGAAACAACAGGCTACGCGTTAATTATTCAGCACAACGTCGTCGTTAGAGGGTTGGAAGTAGCACGGGTTTAATGTTTAGGGTGGGATGGACACACAACCCACACCTTTAATCTAAATACTCAATAAAATTAATAGTAGAGAAAGAAGTCTCATCTAATTTTTGTAATCACAAATATTCAGTTCTGAAGAACAGATCCTAAGTTTACTATAAGCCTGTTTTGGTTCAAGAATTCTGTAGTTCCAAGCAGTTCTAAATGATTCTATGCATACATTTAATATGTAATATGTATGCGCAGAAAAGTTCAGAACTGGTCGAAACTGCAGAAGACTTGAACCAAAAGAGGCCTTATGAATATATGGTTCACTTTTGTAAAAAGAATAAGTCGAGATTTGCAAGAAGCTATTCACAATTCATTAATGCCTAAAAAAGTTAAAAGTGTAAAAGATAGATTTGTAAAGTTTTCACTTTTAGCGTGATGGATGTTGATAAGAAAATAAAGCTTTTTTTTTATTTTCTTTATTAATATTACAATGAATAAAAATAGGATACATTTTCAAATACATTATACAAACTTTTTAAGGTACATATTATTTATTTATTAGGAACACAACAAAAATTGGAAAACTTAAAGCATTTTGCATACAAGCGTTAACAAATTTCTCACACTCTTTCAGTCTCATAGTCATCTAAGTCATCAATCTGAAAGCTCTTTAAAAATTGAAACCAACTTAGCAACTTTGACATTGCCTAGCCGATTACGTAGTTTTGAATGGACTAAACCGTATGATGAGAAGAGTCTTTCTATGTTGGCTGACGATGCAATAGCTGTATGAAGCTCTGTTGAGCAAGTTCCAATGCTGTCGTATTTATATTTTTCATAGAACGCCACCATGCCAATGGTTTTACATTCCCAATTAGATGTTTAGAAAACATATATGGTTTAAAGGGTACACACTTTGCCTGGTAATTAATAATANAACTGCAGAAGACTTGAACCAAAAGAGGCCTTATGAATATATGGTTCACTTTTGTAAAAAGAATAAGTCGAGATTTGCAAGAAGCTATTCACAATTCATTAATGCCTAAAAAAGTTAAAAGTGTAAAAGATAGATTTGTAAAGTTTTCACTTTTAGTGTGATGGATGCTGATAAGAAAATAAAGCGTTTTTTTTCATTTTGTTTATTAATACTACAATGAATAAAAATAGGATACATTTTCAAATACATTATACAAACTTTTTAAGATACATATTATTTATTTATTAATAATAGGAACACAACAAAAATTGGAAAACTGAAAGCATTTTGCATACAAGCGGTAACAAATTTCTCACACTCTTTCAGTCTCATAGTCATCTAAGTCATCAATCTGAAAGCTCTTTAAAAATTGAAACTAACTTAGCAACTTTGACATTGCCTAGCCGATTACGTAGTTTTGAATGGACTAAACCGTATGATGAGAAGCGTCTTTCTATATTGGCTGACGATGCAATAGCTGTATGAAGCTCTGTTGAGCAAGTTCCAATGCTGCCGTATTTATATTTTTCATAGAACGCCAATGGTTTTACATTCCCAATTAGATGTTTAGAAAACATATATGGTTTAAAGGGTACACACTTTCCCTGGTAATTAATAATAATTGGCAATGCTTCTGGATGATAGATATCTACATATTCCATGCCAGTTTCTATTTGCTCTTGACTAAGTTTATTTACTTATATTTTTTTAAATAGTCTTGGGGCATTTGTCTTTAAATTGGTGTCGTCTACAAGCTTTATTATATCTTTATCAATACTTATTCTGTCGTTTGAGCAAACGTCGAATAATATTGACCAGTTTTTCAAATAACTTTCCAAGCAGTCCGATAAAGTATTCCAACGAACATCCTGAGGCAATACAGGTACATACTTTGCCTGGTAATTAATAATAATTGGCAATGCTTCTGGATGATAGGTATCTACATATTCCATGCCAGTTTCTATTAGCTCTTGACTAAGTTTATTTCCTTATTTTTTTAAATAGTCTTGGGGCATTTGTCTTTAAATTGGTGTCGTCTACAAGCTTTATTATATCTTTATCAATACTTATTCTGTCGTTTGAGCAAACGTCGAATAATATTGACCAGTTTTTCAAATAACTTTCCAAGCAGTCCGATAAAGTATTCCAACGAACATCCTGAGGCAATACAGGTACACACTTTGCCTGGTAATTAATAATAATTGGCAATGCTTCTGGATGATAGGTATCTACATATTCCATGCCAGTTTCTATTTGCTCTTGACTAAGTTTATTTCCTTAATTTTTTTAAATAGTCTTGGTGCATTTGTCTTTAAATTGGTGTCGTCTACAAGCTTTATTATATCTTTATCAATACTTATTCTGTCGTTTGAGCAAACGTCGAATAATATTGACCAGTTTTTCAAATAACTTTCCAAGCAGTCCGATAAAGTATTCCAACGAACATCCTGAGGCAATACAGGTACACACTTTGCCTGGTAATTAATAATAATTGGCAATGCTTCTGGATGATAGGTATCTACATATTCCATGCCAGTTTCTATTTGCTCTTGACTAAGTTTATTTCCTTAATTTTTTTAAATAGTCTTGGTGCATTTGTCTTTAAATTGGTGTCGTCTACAAGCTTTATTATATCTTTATCAATACTTATTCTGTCGTTTGAGCAAACGTCGAATAATATTGACCAGTTTTTCAAATAACTTTCCAAGCAGTCCGATAAAGTATTCCAACGAACATCCTGAGGCAATACAGGTACACACTTTGCCTGGTAATTAATAATAATTGGCAATGCTTCTGGATGATAGGTATCTACATATTCCATGCCAGTTTCTATTTGCTCTTGACTAAGTTTATTTCCTTAATTTTTTTAAATAGTCTTGGTGCATTTGTCTTTAAATTGGTGTCGTCTACAAGTTTTATTATATCTTTATCAATACTTATTCTGTCGTTTGAGCAAACGTCGAATAATATTGACCAGTTTTTCAAATAACTTTCCAAGCAGTCCGATAAAGTATTCCAACGAACATCCTGAGGCAATACAGGTACACACTTTGCCTGGTAATTAATAATAATTGGCAATGCTTCTGGATGATAGGTATCTACATATTCCATGCCAGTTTCTATTTGCTCTTGACTAAGTTTATTTCCTTAATTTTTTTAAATAGTCTTGGTGCATTTGTCTTTAAATTGGTGTCGTCTACAAGCTTTATTATATCTTTATCAATACTTATTCTGTCGTTTGAGCAAACGTCGAATAATATTGACCAGTTTTTCAAATAACTTTCCAAGCAGTCCGATAAAGTATTCCAACGAACATCCTGAGGCAATACAGGTACACACTTTGCCTGGTAATTAATAATAATTGGCAATGCTTCTGGATGATAGGTATCTACATATTCCATGCCAGTTTCTATTTGCTCTTGACTAAGTTTATTTCCTTAATTTTTTTAAATAGTCTTGGTGCATTTGTCTTTAAATTGGTGTCGTCTACAAGCTTTATTATATCTTTATCAATACTTATTCTGTCGTTTGAGCAAACGTCGAATAATATTGACCAGTTTTTCAAATAACTTTCCAAGCAGTCCGATAAAGTATTCCAACGAACATCCTGAGGCAATACAGGTACACACTTTGCCTGGTAATTAATAATAATTGGCAATGCTTCTGGATGATAGGTATCTACATATTCCATGCCAGTTTCTATTTGCTCTTGACTAAGTTTATTTCCTTAATTTTTTTAAATAGTCTTGGGGTATTGGTCTTTAAATTGATGTCATCTACAAGCTTTATTATATCTTTATCAATACTTATTCTGTTGTTTGAACAAACGTCGAATAATATTGACCAGTTTTTCAAATAACTTTCCATGCAGTCCGATAAAGCATTCCAACGAACATCCTGAGGCAATACAGGTACACACTTTGCCTGGTAATTAATAATAATTGGCAATGCTTCTGGATGATAGATATCTACATATTCCATGCCAGTTTCTATTTGCTCTTGACTAAGTTTATTTACTTAATTTTTTAAATAGTCTTGGGGCATTTGTCTTTAAATTGGTGTCGTTTACAAGCTTTATTATATCTTTATCAATACTTATTCTGTTGTTTGAGCAAACGTCGAATAATATTGACCAGTTTTTCAAATAACTTT
>NW_019281268.1:0-11478 GCF_000648695.1 Onthophagus taurus | reverse complement strand
CCCCATGTTTCCAATGCATCCTATTAGGTGAATATTCGACCCTCTGCAACCTGCAGACACTGTTGTGCAGCGAGTCCCTTTTTTTGAACGACCCTGAGTCCGCGATATGAACAAATTAAAGTTTGTCTCGTCCATGTATATGATAGGTATATTTTGTGCTTGAAGATCCAATAAATTTTCTACATAAATACTCCTGCTTGTTTTCGTTTGAATACTATTCGCGTTCTCTGGTTCTCTACGAGCAGTCTTCAAAGTAAACATCAATCCATTGAGATGCTGTCGAACGCATTCGTTGGAGACATTGAGTGCAAAATCTTCACGGATTTTTTCACTCAGTCCTTTAAGAGTAATTTTAGGATTTTCTTCGACTGAACGTTCCATGAATTGACGGTGCTCATCAGTTATTTTAGCTCTACGTTTACCTCCTCGCTGCTTTTCCGGTTGTTCTTGGTTGTTAACCCATCGATACGCGGTTCTTTTTGGCACCTGTAGTACGTTTGCAAGATTACGCCAGTCACCATTGGCATTATACAAAGCGCAAATCTGTGTCCTCAGATTTGCAGCAGCATTTTTCTTTAAATAAGGCATCTCGTGTGAATATAATAGTTGAAATCTCGCAATAAATTACCATAAACTTGACAATAACCGATAAGTTAACAATTGTTTGACACCGATTTATACATTTATTTTTCATGCCATCTTGATATTGTTTGGTGCCAATATGATATGGACTAATGTCATTTTGATTTTGTTTAATGCCAATTTGCTTTTGATTAGTGCTAAATTTGTTGATTAATGCCAATATGATATTGTTTATTGCCAATTTGATATTGACTAATGCCATTTTAATTTTGATTATTGTCAATTTGATTTTGACTAATGCCAATTTGAAATTGACATTGCCAATTTGATTTTGACTAATGTCATTTTGATTCCGATTAGTGCCAATTTGAGCTTGAAAAGGTATAGTTACCTTACAATTATAGTCTTCACATTTCTTAATTGAATTTTTATGTAGCTGTAATAAATACTCAGAAGTGTGACTATTACTATTACTGCTTGAAATGCTGCTTTTAGAGGTAGACGATTTTGGGGTCATCACAACGTCACTGTCATTACCTCCAGGCCAATAGGTCCTTATTGCAATTGGTTTTCTTATTTCGGGGATTCACCGGCACAGCCTCACGGCGGCGGCGCGACGTAGTTCGTAACAGCTGGTCGCGATAGTTTAGTACAGAGTCAAACATTTTCTACTAATATTATGTTTGAAAAAATATGATTTAAACAATGTTTTTTTCTTAATTCAAACATGTATTTTGTATAAAATTAAAAAATACATTTTTTTTTCAACCCTGCAACAGATACATGTAAACCACGTGCCGCACTAATTAAGGACCCAACTTGTTTTCGACCAGTTGAACCCAGGATTTTTGAAGGTTTTTGAACAGTGGCTAAATCACTCTCATCCATTGTAAATTCTATCTTCAGCGATAGATTCTTTTTTTATTATAGAATCTACAAAATTACATGTAACAGTTCAATCGAGGATTTTTGAAGATTTCTGAACAGTGGCTAAATCACTCTCATCCTTATTGTAAATTCTATCTTTAGCGATAGATTTACTACAACCTCATCAAATTTGGACACTTGAGGCTTATTAAATGCTCTAGCGCGTGCTGAAAACGTTGGCTCAGGCTGTCGCAAAGATATTTGTTTACGATAAGCTAATAATCTTACTTCTGTTATTGTTGTGACACCAAAGAGTTTTGATTGTAGTCAACTAACTCTGCTTCCGTTTTTTCATCAAACGTAGAAGAAAATCAGCAAAATTTGTTTCCTTGGCTCTTTTATTTTAATTATTAGCTCTACGTCTAAGAGTTGCCTGGGAACTTTATAGGTTTTTGAATAGCTTCCTGCATAGCAGTTTCGCTCCAGGATTGTCTGCTACTTTTTCTAGTGTATCTGCCTACCATATTTATCTGTGAAGTTAAAATGTAAAGGTGTATAAAATGACATACTATGTCTACCCTACTTTTCATTTTCATTGTTTGTGTAGATGATTGCTACTTTTGTCTCATGAACGTTGTCTTGATTTTTTCCCTGAAAACTTAGGCGATACGAGCGACGAGGATAGTGGTTACACCAAGACATGGCGAAAATCGAAAGACGTTGCGATGATGGACACTAATACGTGAATTGTTCAAAAGTTGTAACAAATAATTATTAAATGTCTCGAAAACTGATTGTAGATTCGGATTCAGCAAATAACATTTGGTTGTTCAATCCTTAGAAGAAGTCTATATGAGTGTAAATTCCACACGCAAAAACCATTTCTTTGTATAAATTTGTATCAATCATAACAAATTATATGCAATAGATTTAAATCAAAGTATTTGCGATATCATGTCAATTAGTGATGGTGTCATTTCCATTTAAATAAGATGAGAGTGTATATTGGAGCGAACAAAGAGATTCGTCCGGTAATAATAGCTTTAGGCAAAACTATAGACAACTTATTTACGGGAGAGGGCGCAGTCCCTAATGGGATAATTTAATAATCATAAGCCAGCGGAGGACCCCCGATTTCACTTAGAGGGAACCCGCGATCACAAGTCCGGAACGGGACCCGGGACTTTCTGAGTCCGGTTATTGGGAACGACGTCGGAACGCCTCTCCAAATCAGCTTTTTAGTCACACTCAAAGTTCCTCTTTCTCTTTTCATGAAACGCCGAAAAGATGGGAACGACGAAAAGAGAGCGATTAATTAAAAACATTGGAAAAGGTTGTTGACGATTCCCAAGAGATGGTTATAATTTTGTTAAAAAGTAAATGCGGTGTGTAATTAATGCATAGGCAAATATAAAAAAATTACCATTTTTTTGATCGATGAATGAATTTAGTGTTAAGTCGCGTATGGAAAGAAACATATGGGAGGGTAATAAAACGAAATCAAGTGCCATAATAAAACATTATCGACGGGAAAGCTAAAAGGTAGCAGCAGAAGCGGAGATCCGATGAACATGTGGCCGATTCTTTCGCATCGTTGGACTCTTTATACGATGCTTTAAGGATTAAGGATGGCTGACTACTACCCTCATGGTTTTTTTTTGTTTCCAACGTGTTGTCACGACAAAAAAGGACACACTTAAATTTTCCTTTTAATCATAAAAAACAAGAGTTCAAAATTTATTCTTTTTACATATTTCACATCCATATTTCCACCTTTTCAGTTTACGAACCGTACCATTAATAACACCACGACCGTAATCGTATTTTCACCTATCGAGGTACACCATCATAGTTCATACCGTTAGATCGTTTATCAAAACCGTTTCGAATAAAGGAAGAAAGAGACGAAATTCCGCGTGATATTCACTCGCTTAGAAAGCTTCGATTCGCCACTGCTAATGCAGTCCGCGAGATGGCACGACATCGGAGATTGATGATCCGCTAAAGCGAGACCTATTTAACCAGGAACGACCATTGCGACTCCTTCACCACGGCATCATTTGTTTCAATCAAGCATCCACGTTAGGAAGGTGGTGGTGTTAAACCGCCCTCTACCTGCGTGGTGAATCACAAAGTTCTAAAACGCAGATGGTCGGTCAGAACCACCCGGAACATCTGCTATGAGCTACTTACTTATCTTATTTAACGCGTACCCCCTCGCTCATCTACTTTGCAATACCAGGGATTATAATTAACCGTAACCCCTGACATGGTATAATCAATGAGTGATGGGTATGTAATGTGGATAGTACGGTATATTTGTTATGACAAGATAAATTTTGAATATATGTAGGATTAGATTGTTAAATTAAAAAAGCACATATTTTAAAAGTAACAAACGCCAATTAATAACATACGCCATCTAGTAAGTTGTTTAGTTTCGATTATGATTTAGGAGTGATCAGTTAATATTAAATGTAGTTATTAGTTACGCTATGGTTATGAAAAGATACTGTTTTTGTATTAAATAAAATTTTTGTAGCAGAGAGTGGTTAATTAAAAGAACAAAACGTGGTAAAACTGGTAGTTGTTGATAAGAATAACAAAAGAATTTGAATTGGAATCTACATACAAGAAAAAGAAAGAAGCTGGAAAAAGAGAATAATCACGTATTTGAAAATGAAAAAATTTAACGAAGCTGTTTCAAGAGAAAAACAGAGTTCCGATGGAGATGATTGGGATGAGAAAAATTTAAAAGCTATCAATATTATATACAGTGCAATCACAAATAAACAACTGGAATTTGTGAGCGAAATAGAAGCTGCATATGGTATTATAAAAAAATTTGATGAGTTATATTTAAAAGAATCGATAGCGTTAGAAATAAATCAGAAAAATCAGAAATAAATTGGAAAAATTGAGAATGAAGTCAGTGAGTCAGTGAATGAGTCAGTAAATAAAATCAGTAAATTCATTAAAAGCTGCGGGTGCAAAAGTAACGGAAAAAGAAAAAATGAATTACATGTTGCGAACACTACCAGATTCATTGAATTATATTGGAGATTTGGTTGATGTTTTAAAAGAAGAGGATCAGGACCGTAGAGTATTTAAAAAGTAAAATAAGCTTGTTTAAATTAAAAGATAAAGAAGAATCCACAAATTGTGATCAAAAGTCAAATTCCTTTTTTACAAAGAAACAGAATCAAGAAGTGTGTTATAAATGTGGGCAACCAGGCCATTTCAGGAAAGATTGTCATCAGGTTGGTGAAGGCAGAGGTTCATGGAAACAGTACTACCGAGAAAATTTCAGCCAACGAAGAAGCAATAATTATTGTTCCCATAATTATTATAATAGAAGCAGACAGCGTGGTAGATATGAAAAAATAATTCCAATTAGAATGTCAAATGTTTTTCATGTTAAAGAAATGGATAGAAATTTAATTAGTCATGCTAGAATCACAGATAAAAATAAAATTATATCAAAGATAAATACTTCAAAAATGTATAACTGACATAATCAATTGATCGCAATTTCTAGGAAAGAGGGTAGATTATATAAAATGATAAGTATAATTAAAAATAAGGAAGTAAATATTACAAATAGTAATACTAAAATTAATATGACGTTAAAGGAAAAATGGCTCGTATTCTGCGTCATGTAAATTTTTCTGATTGAACAACTTTGTGTAAAAGCCAATTATTAGATGGCATACCTGAACATTTAGAAACCGAGTATATGAAATGCAAAACTTGTATTGAAAATAAGATGCATAATTTACCTTCTGACACTAACAGAAGTAAAGCTAAAGAAACTTTGGAAATAGTTCACACTGATTTGAATGGGCCTCATACCACTACGGGATTTAAGGGTGAAAAGTATATTTTGACATTTATTGATGATTATAGTAAGATAGCTAAGGTGCCAAAAATTTTCTGGCTATCTAGTTTTCCTATCTAAGACAGCACAACAACAGCTCTCACAAATCCAGCGATTAGCATTTCTTAACATAACGGGTGCAATGAGATCATTTATATATACAAAAGGAGGCAGCCTCAAGTGCCTTATCACTGAAAACAGTTTCTTCACTCAAGTTGATGCAGGGTAACCTCAGAGGACACCTCAAGATTCTCAAGGACCCATGTCTAAATCACCTGATTGAAATTAAAACGGACCTTATACCGACAGAATACAATTTCAACCAGCCGTATAAGGTCATATTTAGTAGCAGGGATGATTGGGCGAAGGGAGGGGTTCAACTAAAAAGAGGAGCCCTAGCCTGATACATCGATGCTTCAGACAGTTAGATCCGGAGTAGGCATGGGTATCAGTGGACCAAATAGCCACATCAAATTGCCCCTCACCTCGGACATAACAATTTTCCAATCAGAAGTTCTTGCTATAAACTTCTGCACTGCTTTGAACCTACAGAAGGGACAGAAAGGTGCATCCATAAACATTTTCACAGACAGTCGGGCCGCCTTACAGGCAATTCAGGCCTACACTCATCAAAGAGTGTACCAGCAACCTGAGAAAACTCGCTAGGAGCAATGATGTTACCATATGGTGGATTCCAGGTCACAGTAACATTGAGGGCAATGAGAAGGCAGACAAGCTGGCCAAAGAGGCAGCGAACACGCCCTTCATTGGACCCCAACCTGGTTGTGGACTACAAAAAAGCCACCTAAAACAAATAATCAACAACTGGGAGGTCTGAAAGGTAGCCTTACGCTGGAAAGAACTTCCAGGTCACAGACAAGCTAAGAGTATTATGTACGCAAAACAAAACCAAAGAGGTTTTATGCCTCAGCAAAAGGGATCTAAGGACGCTCTCAGGCAACCTGACCGGCCATGCGCCCCTAAAATATCACCTCTTCCACATTGGACAAGCTGAGGATCAAACTTGTCGACTATGCAACGACGAGTCAGAAACTGCTGAACATATACTATGCAATTGCGTCGCTAGAGGCCGTCTAATTCACAACATTTTCGGTAAAACTCCCTTATTACCTACCGACATAAGGGTTCAAGACCTCAGGACAATACTAAGGTTCATCAAAGACCTACATTTGCCCTAAAGCTTTGGAGGACTAAAGTTAGAATAGATCTTATAGGTCGCGGTAACGAAAGGGCCGCTCCCCTTAGCACGGCACCAATAATAATAATTATAGTTTTCCTATCACTTCTTTGCTGTTCACTGTTTTGGTTGGATATAACCAAGTAAATTTACTAAGCATCTATTACAGCTAAAATGTACTTATATAATAGTTCTTGTTGGTAGAAGGTAAAGGACCAAGGTGATCAATATGATAAGTATCTAGCGGCGTACATTTAGAAAACCTTCAGGATTACCTGTTTTTCTCTTCACCATAATATACGTTATACAATTTGTAAGACAATTCTCTATTTTGTCGTCGTGATATTTCTTGGTGATCTCGTACTATAAGTATAGTAATCGTTGAGCATTTTCATACTTGTACAACACTTTATCTTCAATAGCATAGTCCTCGTATGGACCATTTTCAAGTAAATCAAAAATTAGTTTCAGCGTATCGTAGGATCTTTGAGCATTTTCGATCTTTTGTACCTATGATGGAGGTTAACATCACTGAGAGCATCAATATGCTTCATATTTATTTCATATATTGAAATTCCTTCAGTAAAAGTGCCCATCTTGCAACTCTAGTACATAGCTCCTTTTTCTCTAATGTTTTAATAAATGCTGAACAATCTGTAACAATTTCAAAGTTAATGCCTAATAAATAAACTCTAAACTTTTCGACGCCATCAATAATAGCTAGTACTTCCAACTCGTAACTGGAATACTTTTGTTGAGCAGGTGTTGTCTTCCGACTCATATAATACACAGGATGTAATTTTTGGTCATCTTCGCTTTCTTGCATCAGTATTGCACCAAATCCAAACTTAGAAGCATCACAATGTAGTTCAGCTTTAGCATCATTTTGGTAAATTTTAAGGACAGGATGGTCTTTAATTTTTAAAAAGCTTCTCCCTGAATTCTTCCAAAACAGAATAACTGATCTTCTTTCATTAAATCACGTTAAGTGATTAACGAATAGTTTTTAACGAATTTTCGANGTCTTTAATCTTTCAAAAGCTTCTCTCTGAATTCTTCCAAAACAGAATAACTGATCTTCTTTCATTAAATCACTTAACGATTTATATAGCTATCAGCAAATAGTTTTTAACAAATTTTCGAAAATAACCAACTTCCAGGTTTCTAGGATCTTTAAATTTGGTTAAATCTTCTATTTTTCTCGACGATGGTCGAATGCTTCCATTAATTATTTCGTAACATAAATACTCTATTTCTGATTTCAAGAATTGGCATTTTTTTCCAATTAATCTCTAATCGGTGATCTTCAGCAACCTTTAATACATTTTTCAATCTTTCCAGAGGCTGCATCTCGTTTTCAGCTAAAATTATAATGTCATCCATGTATGTCAGAATCATCCCTTATCAAATCTTTGAAGGTGTTGTTAATAAAGCTTTGGAATATGACCGGTGAATTGCAAAGACCAAATGGTGTTCGAAGAAATTGATATTAACGAACTAGAGTTACAAAGGATGTAAATTTTCTACTTCCTTCCTCAACGAGGACATGGAAATAACCATTCTTCAGATCTAGCGTACTGAATATCTTTGATTTTTGCAATATGTCTAGTTGGTCCTCAATAACAGGTAATGGGTACCTATCTTTCACGACAATAATAATTATTATAATAATAATAACCTTTATTCGATGCAAATACATAAGAAATTACAACATGTCATAATGTCACCTAATTTGAATGTGGTATTGACATACAAAACAAAAACAAGAAAAAAGAAAAGAAAACAGAATAATTCATTCTATACATCTTTCGAGAAATTCATTTATCCTGTATATTGGGATTTGCGCTAGGTAATTCTTAACGAACGAGTTCATTCTTCTAGAAGGCAACTGTCTAACTGACTGTGGTAAGTGATTGTAGCATTTTGTGCCCCAATATTCGGAGTCATTTTGAGTCTTTACTAGACGGTGGCGTGGAACTCGCAATTCGTCCCCCCGTCTTGTCGGATAATTGTGAATATCTGAATTCTTCGTGAGGTTGATCCATTTCTTCTTCGTTGCTTTAATACAACTGAATATGTATACAGACGGTATGGTGAGAATTTTGTGTATTGCAAAATGTTCTCTACAACTATCTCTACTCTTTAAATTGAGAAGTGCGCGAATTGCCCTCTTTTGTAATAGAAAAATTCGCTCTGCTGCTGAAGACTACGCTGTGGAAACTGGCATAATATGTGAATTTAGCCGCTTCTATGGTACTGATAGCTCTCATTCCCCGTACACAGTAAATTGCATCATTTAGCTTCTTGGCAGTATTATCTATATGGGTGTACCATTTGAATTCCTCGTCTCGATACAGAGCTAAAAATTTTAGAGATTTAGTTTCGGTATTGCTATGTCCGTTGTTGAAGGTAATGCATTGTGTCTTTTCTTCGTTTACCGTTAAACCATTATCATTAAACCATTCTTTTGCAGCGTTCCTCCATTTACCACCACGATTTGCATTCTAGCATTCAAGTATGACTTCAGAATGTCATGTGCAACACCCCGAATACCGTAGGAATACAGCTTATCTAGAAGTAAGGCATGATTTACACTATCAAACGCTTTTGATAGATCAACTCCTACCAACTCTACAAATTTTCTTTTATCTATTGTTTCCAGTATTTTGTTTACGGTATCTTGTATAGCTGTGTCTACAGATTTTTCTTTACGGTAGCCTTGTTGATATTTAGTGAAAAACATTCTCTTTTCGAAAAAAGTAAAATCTCTATCTGCTATTACGCATTCGAAGACTTACTGGGAGAATAGAAATGGGGCTGTAGTTGTCTGGCTTTTCTACATTCCGTTTTTGTGGATGGGAACGATTTTTGCTAACTTCAATTCGTTTGGAAATATTCCATATTTGAGGTACATGTCAATAAGATACACTAATTGTGCAGATAGACCCTCTATACTTCTCTTCAAAAAAGCAACAGACATTCCGTAAATGTCCTCAGTTATTTTTGATTTAAAACTTTTCACTATTGTTTTGACTTCTGTAGTATCAGTCGGTCTTAGAAAACAGGAACTTTCGTTGCGTATTTGTAATCCATTCATATAGTCGTTTCCTTTATATTAACTTTGCTCTCGGTTTTCTGGAGATAGTTGCTGTATACCTACCTCAGCCGTGATGGTTGTATTGCAGCTACTTCTACCTCTTTTTATTTCCTTATTTATTATTTGCCATACTTTTTTTGTCTGTTTTCAGCTTGGTATATCGCTATTTCATTATGTAGTTTTTGTTCATACATTACTTGTTGTTTTAATTCACTTTTATATTTATTGTATATTTGGTATGCTTCTTCTGTTTTAGTTTGTTGTGCAATAATTCCCACAATTTGTACAGTGTTAAAGTTGTTTTCTGTAGTTGTAGATAAGTTTACTTCTTTCCTTTTTCTAGTCGAAGCAAAGCTTTCTTTTTCAGGGCAGCACTTATCAAAGGTACTCTTCAAGTGCATGAAATAAGCAGAAAACGTTGCTGTTGGTGTATTTCCAGCATTTTCGGAGAAGAAACACCTCGACATTTCCGCTTCAAAATAGCACACATTCGAATCTTGTATAACCCTTCGTTTAATAACTTGTTTTGTTTCAGCTGCTTTTTCTTTGTTATGCAACTTTAGCTGCTGTGCGTAATGATCTGACACGTGTAAATTAAGTGTTTCTTTTGTATACTGTTCATCACTCCAATTAGTAATAATGTTATCAATGCAAGACGTATTTCTTGCCGTTTCCCTTGATGTTTCATAGAAAACGCAATGTAAATTATAACTCTGCAATAAATCTTGCAGTAATATAGCTTCTTGATTTTTAGTGACTTGTACATTAATGTTATGATAATCTTATTAATTTTTCGATAATCTACATATATGCGTGTATCTCCATTTTTCTTTTTGACTAAAACAATCGGACTTGAATATTCAGAACAGCCCGGTTCGATAATTCCTTCATCCAGCCATCCATCAATTTGTTCATTTACTTTATCCATTTCCGCCTGCGATAAACGACGAGGTCTATGGGAAATCGGAATGTCTTCCTTTAAAACAATTCTCTAACCTCTTCCCTTAACTTCGTGTCTTTTATCTCAAGTAAATTGTCAATCGTGTCGCCATCAAGAGCATAATTTCAAATCTTTCCTGTATCTTCGTGAAATGGATTCCAGAATGGTTAATCAATACTTCTGCCATCAGTAAATCATCACCCAAAAGCAACTTGCAACTCATAACGTTTTTTTCAGGTACCATGTGTATTGTAGTGTAATACACATCACCATCTATAATAAGATTACACACCAACTGACCCAAAGTCTTAATGTTGTTCTTTCCAATTCCAGTAAGTGTTATAAACTTTTCTTCAAATTGTAAGTATTCGTTGATGCAAATAAGGTTGGCCAGTATCAATCAAGGCAGTTATCGGCCTTTCTTCTAATATCACTTCTTTATAATTCTTCCCTGTTTCATTTTCGGTATAATTTGCTTCAAATCTCTTTTCCTTATTACATTCTTTCGGTGTATGCCCATAATTGTTGCATTTAAAGCATTTCGTTCCTCTTTCTTTCTTCGGAGAATCATTGGATTTGTGACCAACTTGACCACAATTGTAACATCGAATTATTGGTTTTGTTGTTGATATGCTATCGGTTCTGGTTCCCCGTGCATTACCAGTTGTGTTTTCCCGCTAAACTTGTTTGAATTATTCTCTCGAATCATTTCACAGCATTAGTCTTTTTCTTCATCTTTTTCGGTCGGGAATTCCATCAATAACATATTCCATTAGCGCAACATCGTCTACTTTTCCTCTACTAGCCATTGCCTTCATTTTTAGAAAATACTCTTGTATGGTTTCATTTTTTTATTTAACAACATTTCATGTAAAGTAGCACTACTAATCTTTTTGGAATACTCACCCTTCAAAGCT
>NW_019281267.1:25588-38269 GCF_000648695.1 Onthophagus taurus | reverse complement strand
AGCATGCAAATAAATAAATATTTATAAAAATAATTTTAAAATTAGACTATTTTTTAATAATTAAAAATGATTGGGCTTTATATTTAAATAAAAATATACTACGGATATAACTTTTGTGGACACCTGTATAGTATTGATTCTTCCGATATTCTGAAAATTGATTATATTTTCGTGATATTATTATTCTGTATGCCAAGTTTAAGCTACCTAACCTAAGAAAAGCCATATTGCATTTAAGTTATGTACGTCGTCAATAAACAAGACACTTATAAACAACACTTCTGTGCGTGACGTGGACTCTTTTAGTTTTCTGGTAATAACTTCTAAATAGGCAAATGTTGGCAGCTAATTTTTTTTATATGTTTTAAAGAAATAAATAGTCTTTAAAACTATATATATTGTAGACCATCGCTAAACATCGCTAACTGCTAAAACTTTAGCGATAGTTAAAGAAATCTTGAAATTGATGTCATCGGATAATCCTACGTTTATTATTAAAATGCAACGATGAAATTACTTATTGATAGCTGAATTAGGTTCTCCATTGAACAACCTTTTCGGGAAGATATGACGTTATACAGGGTGTTCCGGTGACTCGAGGCATAAAATTAACCTCATATATTAGAGCAAAAATGATGACGATTCGTGAAAAAAAATTATTATAAAAGTCTTCAAATGGTCAAGATATAGGCCATCAAAGTTCAGAAGTTTTAACACATTTTTCTAAATATTTTCAATACCATTTATGGTAGAGCGTTGAAATTTGGTACAGGGTAAACAAATATCAAGCAAAATCAATGAACCAATTTTGACTTTGATCGGGCGGCGGCAACCATGCTATACAGGCTGTCCCTAAAATTTGTTTGCTCAGAACTTTTTTGTTCGCTCGTAACCCTACATTTATTTTTGTACTTTTTAATAGAAAATTTATTTTAGAAACTTTTATCACTCTTTGAAAATTTTGATAACATTGACCGTTTTCGAGTTATACGCGAAAATATTAAGCTTCGATTTCAATGGTAACACTAAAAAACAAAAATCTTCGAAAAAGTCAAGGTTGGCCATGGCAATTAAAAAAAAAAATTGAGCTGTCAACTTGCTTATGTCGTTTAAACACAAATGATAGTTTTTTGTTAGTTAAGTTTTTATTAATTTTAAGTGTTCAAAATGGAGAGTTACACATTTAGTGAACAAACTGACATGATTTTGACATTAGGGGAATGTCATGGAAACGCCGTAGCAGCCGCTAAGCGTTATCGGGAGAAATTTCCGAATCGCAGAGCGCCCAATCGAAAAACATTTTTAAGGATTGAAACCCGTTTAAGGGAAAATGGGACGTTTAAGCCGAAATTTACTAACAACAGTAACGTAAGATCAGTCCGAACACCCGAACTAGAAGAAGATATTCTAGACTACGTAGAAGAAAATACTACAGCTAGTACTTTGGATATGGCGAGGCACTTTTTAACTTCAAAAACAACTGTCTGGAGTGTTCTTCACGAGCAACAGCTTTATCCATTTCATTGTTACAAAGTTCAGGAAGTTCGACTGGCTGATTACCCACTGCGACTGCAATATTGCCAAATAATGCAGCACAAAATCCAAATTGATGATCAGTTTTAAGAAAAAGTGCTTTTTACAGATGAATCCACTTTTTCTAAAGATGGAATCTTCAATTTGAGAAATTTACATAGTTGGGCGGACGAAAATCCAAGATTTAAGAAAACTTGGAAATCACAATGGAGATTTTCTCTTAACGTTTGGGCTGGCATTGTGGGCGATGTAATTATTGGACCCGTTTTCTTGCCATCAAGGCTGGATGGACATACATACAGGCGACATTTAGAGGAATTAGATGATTTTTTAGATGACGTTCCTTTAAACACAAGGCAAGCAATGTGGTATATGCATGATGGTGCTCCTGCGCATAGCACACAGGCTGTCCAAGAATTTCTGAGGGAACGTTTTCCGGGACGGTGGATTGGACGAGGAGTAGGTGCACCCATAAGTTGGCCCCCCGATCGCCGGATCTTACACCTGTAGATTTTTATTTATGGGAACGCGTTAAACCACTAGTTTACTGCGTTGAAATAACTTCAGTTGATCAACTGAGGTTGCAAATTGTTGATTCATTTGATCAACTTCGAACTGAGATCAATGTTCTCCGCAGAGTGCGCTTTAATTTAAGACGGCGATATCAGGCAGTGTTTTTGAACATCTGCTTTAGTATTTTTTTCTTCTTTTTTATTTATTACTATTTGTTTATAATTTTATTGTTCTTGTTAATATTTTTGTTAGAATTTTTGTTATGTTCTTGTTTGTTGTTACCGTGAAAATTAAATTTATCGTTTTGGAAATTACATTCTTTTATTCAACTAAAATAAATTAACACTGGATTTAACTAAATCTGCACTTAGAAATTTATGCAAATAATGGTTATTAGCTCAGTTCGTTTTTCAATTGTCATCGCCAACTCAGATCTTACGGAATATGTTTCCTTTTTTTGTTTGTTACGATTGAAATCAAAGCTTAACATTTTCGCGTATAACTCGAAAACGGTCAATGTTATCAAAATTTTCAAAGAGTGATAAAAGTTTCTAAAATAAATTTTCTATTAAAAAGTACAAAAATAAATGTAGGGTTACGAGCGAACAAAAAAGTTCTGAGCAAACAAATTTTAGGGACATCCTGTATAGCATGGTTGCCGCCGCCCGATCAAAGTCAAAATTGGTTCAATGATTTTGCTTGATATTTTTTTACCCTGTACCAAATTTCAACGCGCTACCATAAATGGTATTGAAAATATTTAGAAAAATTTGTTAAAATTTCTGAACTAAGATGGCCCATATCTTAGCCATTTGAAGACTTTTATAATAATTTTTTTTCACGAATCGTCATCATTTTTGCTCTAGTATATGAGGTTAATTTTATGCCCCGAGTCACCGGAACACCCTGTATAGGTTTTACATTAAAAATTTATATTAGCAGTCTTTAAAAATCACGACAAAAGTAACCGAAATACGTGAAATCAGAAATATATAAACTTTGATAATTTTTTTTTACTTAAATACGTCATATAAAAATAAAACTTATGTTAATTATTAAAATCTGACATTTCTACTATAGGATTCAATTGAAAAAAGAAATACATTACGACTTTCGAAAAACCCATTTATGATCAGCAAACGGCTCAAATTGCCCATAATGCATCGTAGCGATAAAACAGACACAGTTGGATTCAGGCCTAAAACTTAAAGCGAAATTTCTAGGTCCGTACAAAGTGGCCATTAATAGTTACGAAGTTGAGAAGGAAGGGTTTGAAGAAGGATTTTTTGAAATTTTCTCAAGTCTTATCTTAAAATTTGTGTTCTTTTTATCAAAATTTGTCTACCTTTTTTGCTGAATGTGAACAAAGTGAATTTGCGCACGATTTGAGCCTTCCTGGTTCGTTTAAGGTGGTTGATTCTCGATGAGGTTGATCACCACCTGGTCCGGTAGCCGCATCATGGGAGGCAGGGGCTCTTCCGCTGCTGATAGAATCTGCGTGCGAAAATGGCCCGTTAACCGCAACACCTTCTTCCGTAATAAGAACGCTCGGTGTCCGACTCCGTCGCGTAGGATTGTAAATCGTCGAGAGGTCGCCCTCTTTCGTCATTTGGCCGACCCTTTCCTCCACACCATCGCGAACCCATCCACTAACCCACACGACTTTTAACTATCTTTCAACAACTAACGCAAATGATGTTCTAAAAGAATTCTTTTCTGATATTCTAATTTTTCAAATTTCTCCTTATATCTGAAATAAGAAAAAGAAATGAAAATATAATAAAAATGTTTTGAGGATAATTTTCAACGTGATCCGCACGTTTTACGGAACAAATCTTGGCATGTTTCCAAGTCGTTCATATATTATTCGTGAAAAAGGCAATGATTCTGTGGTTTTTAGCCGTAAAATTTATTTTATCCTAATCGCTGCGTTTATATGTATTTCTTTAAGTAAAAGAAATGGAAAAAATGAAATCAATATCGATTTGTCACGCGAGATAAACTTGAGGTCATTAAAAATAAACGGCGGCTACCTCTACCTACGTGTTGAAACATATTACACCTGACCTTTTCATTCGGATGAATCAATAATATTACAAATTTCAAAAAAAAAACAAAAAATTTAAATAAAAACATCTTATTCAAAATTTAATTTAATTAAAAAAAATTCTATTTCATATTTAGCTCACCATTTATGTGTGAAATTAAGTTTTGCTCCAAATAATTTCCAAATAGTTAAGAGAAGGTGAGGTTAGGAATCTTATTTAGCAATCCCAAAAACACTTTTTTGACGATATCTTTTCGTGCGTGTTACAACGACTTGAAAACTGACCCGTGCTCACACCCGCGACAACTTTGACACTAGGTGGGCATCGATTTTAACCGTCTCTAAGCTTTAAAGGAGCTTTAACGCGCATGACTTTTTCTTGGAAGCTCGATTTTGCGAAACAATATCAAAAATTTTTAGTGATATGTGAATATTAAACTGTGACAAAGTAACTAGACATATCTCGAAAACTATACAAAGAAAACGGCGACAAATTAATTTTTACTTTGTTATAAGATTTGCTAATTTTGCGCAATACCACTTTCGTTTTATATGTCATCAAAATTGTATGTCTGAAAATAATGATTTCAAAACATTTTTGTGGCAATATTTTAAATTTCTGTTTTTGCATCTTTTGTAAGATTGCAAATGTAGGGTTATGTAGGTGCACTTAGCAAAATTATAGTTGCATACTACTAAAAAAGCGTTGAATTCAGTTTGGTACGAACAGATGGCTCTACTATTGTTCAATGTTTATTCACAGTTCTATTTTTATTATAAATAAATATCCAAGTAATCAACAAAAGGTGATGAAAGTACAGTATGTGTTGAAATAAACGGTGGACTCCACTATCAAAAATTTACTGAACAAATTAATTTCTAACAAGCACCCGGTAGGCGATTCTGCTTATCCTTTATTGATGACTTTAATTAAACCATACTAAGCTACCAAGAGTACGTTCAATAATTTTATGGCTTCTACTATACATCTTCGTTTGGTCCACGAACTAGGCATCGATTCGCTGTCAATTGCAGCATCTAAAGGTGCATTTAAACCAAACGAACAAAGAGCTAGAGCTAAAACAAGAGCATTCTTTCTTGATCTTTTAGTGTAAACTAAAGCGCGTGTTTAGCGTTTACACCAAAATATCAACGAGCAAAAATGAGAACCAAGAATTAGAATTCTTACGCACAGATGTTTAGATCAGCCGAACGAATGCTCATTGCTCATTCATGTCAATTCTGTGGTTGGTCGTGCTTCGTTATGTCCGACTCTGACAGCAATATTATAATTGCAAGTGCTGCATTTATTATTTTGTCTCAAACACTTAAAACGAAAAGAAGGAAGAGACGTTGGTGGGTGACAAATTTAATACACCGAAGGATACTGGATAATGTAGGTGAAACGATGATGGGTATGCAAGAACAAGAAGAAAGTGGTCAATTCCAAAATTTTTGTAGAATGACGTCAGAGGATTTTGACCATTTATTATCTCTGATGAGCGACAAAATTCGGAAATCAAATACGAATTTTAGAGATTCGATTCCTGCATATGACAGACTAGCGCTGACTTTAAGATTTTTGGCGACTGGAGATTCCTATGAAAGCCTGATGTATTTTTCTAAAATATTTAAATCCACAATATGTAATGCTATATATAAAGTATGTGCTGCGATAAATGAAGCATTGCATGACTACTCTAAGGTAAGTAAACAAAATTATACTCACTATTTTCAAGACATTTATTAGAAAAATAAACAATATGTTCTAAGATTCGAACAGTATATTACTTATATAATGTTCAACATATCCTTTCGTCCGTTTCGAATACTCACGATGTTTTGAAGCTACATGATTTCCAAAAGCTTGACTTTTAGCCTTTGTTTTTGACTCATATGTATCTTTTAAAATACGATAGACCTCGTCTACGTTTGGTTTTTTTGGTGGTATTGTCGTGTGGCTAGATCCCAGGGTTGAAGGTTGCGGTTGTGTTGTCGTGTTGCTTGATTCTACTGAAGCTACAGGTTGCGGATATGTTGTTGAGTCTGACTGTGTTCCTCCATTAGGGCCCACTGCCGCAGTTCCTAATTGTTCATTTCGCTCATTCTCCTGCTCATCAACCTAAAAGAACAGTTTAATTGATATACACCCTACATTCAGTTTTTATTCATTTCAGACACCGTCAACAGAAGACGCATGGCTATCAATTGCTCAGGAATTTAATGAGAAGTGGAATTTCCCAAACTGTGTGNGAAAGCAAACGTCACATTTTTGTTTTGTCGTTTAGTGTAATAATTGGTGATAACCCCGTTGTATAAGCAAATTTTCTTCCTTACGTTCTTTTGGTTTAGTGTTTTATATCCTTTAGTTAAGTATTTAAATAAGTTAGGGCCACTTTTACCACCTCTTGATAAGTTTATCCAAGAGATAAATTGGCGCTTTTTGCCAATGAGAGCAATATACAGTAATACCCCGTAGTTCCGCGATAGGTGGGACTGACAGTAGCCGCGTAAATCGAAAATCGTGTAAGTCGAAATTCGATAAATACATATTATAAAATCAAGGATGTAAAAAATTTATGTACAGGATGGTTCAAATTTGATGTCCGAATAGGCTATCTCAAAAACTATACCAGTTAGGAAAAAAGTAGCTAACATGTCTCGATCTCTTTTTTTNGAAAAGTAGAAACAAAATAGAATATTTAAAATATGAACACACAACCAATTCAAATTATTTCATTCTTATTTGTTCTGATCATTATTGTACTATTAACTTAATGGATAACAAATAAAAATATACCTTAAAATTAATTAAGTACTTAACAGATGTCACGATTCATAGAGTATACTTGAACTATTTACGTCCCGAACCAAAAAGGTTGACCTCGTTCGACACCCAGGACCTTAATAAAAAGGAACCGCCTTTAAGAGAAACATCCAGAAGTATCCCGATCATGTTCCGATACATATCCTCATTTACATTCGCCCTTTTTATTATTTTTCTGATAATTATTACTCAAATCTCGTCAAAATCAGTTCCCGCTTCAATCCCCACCGAAATTCAACACGCCGTTTGCAAGATTACCACCGAAAAAGTTCAAGCTGTTGCAAACGCATCAATTTCAAGAGAATTAAAGGGTGTTTGTAGTTCGAGTAAGTACTAAGCTTTTTCATTTTTAGTAGAAAAAAATGTTATAAACGTTTTTTAGAAGAGATGCATGAAAAAATTGATGAGATACATAAAAGTTTATTTAAGGAAATTCAAGTTTTGAAATTAATGTTGCAAGGGAATGGATTTACAACTCCAAAACCGACGTTTTCTAGTTTAAGTTTAAAAAGTTTCGACGACGATTATGATTATTTAAATTATTTAGAAGACGATTTTAAAAATTATACGAACCTAGAAATAAAAAATAGAGAAAACGAAGTGCGAAAATTTAACGAAACAATTATAAAAACTGATTTGGGAAAGGCGTTCGTGTATTATTGGAGGATTTTGAACGTTTCTCAATCGTTTAAAAACGACGTGTATTTTATTAGTCCTCAAATTAATTTTTTAAACGCTAATTTATTCATAAAGTGTTCAATAAATTTGTTTGTTAAATTTCAACTTTTAGAGACAGCCCAATTTAAAAATCGTTATCGATTCGTTCTTCTTCACTCCGATGAAAAACACGATTTTAATTCTTCACTGTTTCAATCGAAAGTGGGGAAAATATTTCGAATTGAGCGTAAAAAGTTATTTGATTTTGTTTTTAATGATGCTATTTTAATCAAGTTGATTGTTTATTTGAATTAGATGTCGTAAGAATCTTTTAAACCTAAATTAGTTTAAAAAAAATTCAGGTAGAGAAAAAGAATAAGTTAGGTAGATATTTTAGTCCTTTTAAAGTTTCTAGAAGGTCGAAACTGACCGATAACTGTAAAACTTTCACTCATCGTATACTTTCCAAACGTAAACGAGCAAGAACCGCGTCAACATGCAACTAATAAAGGTAAGCGCAACCACATGTATTAAAAATAAAATTATTTTTTTTTAATTTTTAGATTTTTTTTATAACAATCGCTTTGTTAATAATAAATTTCGTGACGACTTTGGGTTTACCTCAAAATACGAGTAGAACTCCAATTTCCGACGACGCCTTAGAACAGGCTTTGAGCAATAAGAAGTACTTAGAAAGGCAATTAAAATGCGCAGTGGGTGAAGTACCTTGTGACGCCGTTGGTAGAAAATTAAAAAGTAAATTTGATTTAAATAAATTAATTTCTTTGTTAATATTAAAATTTTTATTATTTAGGTTTAGCTCCTTTGGTTCTTAGAGGTGCATGTCCTCAGTGTACTCCTAGCGAAACAAGACAAATACAAAAAGTGTTGGCGTATGTACAAAAAAATTTTCCGAAGGAATGGAATAAGATTTTGCAACAATACTCTGGTTGAAGATTAATCATCACAAAAGTCTGATTGTGAGCTTATGTTAAAAATTGTTTGTTTTAATTAATCCAGTTAATAATTTTGTAAGTTATCTTAAGAACGCTAAATGTAATACTCAATGTTAATATAGATAATTAAAAAAAAATGTTAAAGACTACACCGTTTTTTATAAATGTAGTAAGGAGAAATGTTATCGCAAGAAGGAATGAGATAACACAGACAGGACTAGGTCCTATAGCAAGAATAAGAAGAGATGAAATTCATAATATGTAATCTTTCAGTGAACGTACGTCATTGAGGTCTTATATATAATCTAGAGTGCGTATGCTGTTGTCCCCACCACGCCTAAAATGAAGCCAGAAAGGTCGCCATGTTAGATGTATCAACTTAGCGAGAAATTCGAAATTCTTATACAGGGTGTCACACAAAAAACGCCCCAACCTGTAACTCTGTTATTTACATTCCGATTTTCATGACCCAGGTATCAAATAGAATGGTTTTATAAATACTATGATTCATGCTACAAATAAATTTTTTACAACGCCATCTTCAATTTCAAGTAATTACTAACTTTTGTTTTTCAAATTGCTGCGTATATTTTTCTTCACGTCATTGGATAGAGATTGTCTTTCTGAATCCATTGATGTATAACACATCCATTTTAAATGTAGTTTTAGCAGAAAAAAGACACCTGTATATACAGGTTGTCACACAAGAATGCCACAAGCTGTAACTCCGTCATTTAAATTTCGATTTTCATGAGCGAAATATCAAATGAAAAGGTTTGATGAATACTATGATTCATGCTACAAATAAACTTTTTCCAGCGCCATCTTGAATTTCAAGCGATTACCAACTTTTGATTTTCAAATTGCTCGGTATGTTTTTTTTCACGCTATTGGATAGAGATTCCTTTTCTGAATCCATTGATGTACAATACATAAACATTAATTGTAATTGTAGTATAGAAAAACATTANTATAATTAACATAAACTAAGAAGAAAATATTTAAAGCAATTCTGATTGATCACGTTAACCTTTGCTTATAAATAATTGTTAGTTTATTAAAAAAAAACTGAACAGTCCTTAATAATAAACTTTACTTGAACTTCAATTGAAGACCTCTGTGTAAGAAGGGAGTAGCTCCATTTATCAAGACAAGGAGGTGGCCCCTTACACCGAGGTCTTTAATTGTTAATTCCAAGTTAAGTAACCAGAAACACTTTATGGACTGTTGTAAATAATCGTCCAACCTACCAAATTATAAAAAACATGTGTGAAACGAAAAGAATTCAAAAACTTTCAACAAAAATAAAACTTTAATAAAAATAACAATATGTTTATGAGAATTGTGAGGTTATAATTGTAGGTACAATAGAGACTTGAAACTATAGCTAAGTTCAGGTCAGTACATCCAACATGTCTGACTTTCTGATTACTCCCACCACCGTATGTTGCACCTATATAAGTATATAGCACATATATTATGTATCGTATATTGCATTATAAAAAATTGCACTGATAATTATTTCCTCTTTTACTGGTAGTCTACAAGAGGTTCCAATTAAATCATTTTTCATCGTCCAAATCCCATTCGCATTACGGCATAAGGCAATGTAGTGGCTTATTCCACCTTCAATTATTGAGGGCTCATATTTGATAATGCCACTCAAAACTAAATTCATTTCATTTACTTTGACGTATTCTGGAATGTCTTCTATTCTTGTGCAGAATCTTGATATATCCATATTTAAGGTCTTCGCATAGCTTGAATTTTTGTATGCATTCTCAGTGTCAATCCACAGATATGCCCCCACCAACAGGTAATTTCTAGTTGAATTATTTCCATATTTATGACATGGTTATATTTCTGTTCGTAAATAATAATTATTAATTGACTCTTCAAGGTTTGAATAATTGTAATTCCATACAATACTTAAATTTGAATAGGAATTGCAATTTTATGAAATACTTGATGTTCTTGACATTTCAAGCACGAATATTGTTCTTTAATATATCCATAAACCTCCATTAGTTGTGTGAACAAGAATGTTATGTTCGTGTTGCAGTCAATAATATTACTTTCTATTTGAAAAACAGATTTTAATATATAGCCACGGTTCAAATATAAGCTATTGTTCACACCATTCCTACAATACTGTTGCAAAAATGATGAATAGCATAACCGCTGTAGAGCTTGGGATTCGTTTTTTCATCGGCGAAAGAGAACTAGTTACCACACTTAATAAGTCTGTAAAATCGGTAAACCTGCCATTTACCGCCATTTAGAATAACCCGCGTAGACGTATTCCGCGCATGCGCACAACGTCTAGGGATCTGCATACAACAAGATATTGTATACAAAAAATGTAATGCATCTTTTGTTAAAAAAACGATGGAGGAAATTTAAGAAACACTGGAGGAAATTATTGGTGTGAAGATCACACTTGAATTTGCAGTATTAATGGAGGTATCAACGTCAGAAATTTGCAAAAAGTTAATTTTTATTTTTTGTTTACTTCGTAAACTAAAGTGGATTAGATGGAGGAAATTGAAATACATCGATTCATATATTTATTTGTCTAAATATTGTAAGTTCGCCGGTCGGGGTGGGGGAGGTACCACATACGCTCTCTAGATTATATATAAGACCTCAATGACGTACAGTTCTGTTCAGATATAATGCGAAAGAGCCGCTCGTAGAGGCATAACATTGTACTAGAAACGACCTACGTTCACGAGGCATTCAATCCAGGTTTTACCTGCTCTGTAGTGTTGTAAAAGTTCCGAACAGGCAAGCGGGGTGATGTGATTTATGGCCAAGATGACTGAATCACAAGGAAAAATTAAGAAAATGAATAAGTATAAGCAATCCATTTACTTTACACAATTCCTGTAGTAAATGAAAATAATTACTAATAATTACTGGAATACAGTGGAACGATAAGTTGAACCTCATAAGAAATGAAAATTATATATTGATAGTAAGTTATACAGGGTGATTCATAAGTAATGGGCCAAATTGTAACTGTACGTTCAGGAGGCCAAAATAATAATATTTTCATTAACAATAATGGGTCTTAGTCTGCTCCTTACTGAGATACAGGATGTTAAAGCGAAAAAAATAAAATAGATTTTTGTTAATAGATCAGCTACTTTTCTACATAATGACTCATAGTTGACTTATAGTTTTTGTAAGGGTAAACAATAATGTGTGAGAGGATTTGAGTTAACTCGTAGATGTCGCCACATGCGCCATATGAATTAGATGAAATCAGCTACAAATTTTTTATCGCTCATTATTTTACAACATACTTGTTTAATTTGGATAGCCCCATCATTTCTGTAGAAAAAAGCTATACTTCTTTGATCTTGAAAATATTAACGATTTTCGAGATATTTGAATTTTACTAATTCACTACACTACATTTCACGGTGGTCGACGTAGCATTAATCTGTTAAGACACAAGCATGGCATGGAATGTTGACATTTACCTAACCGTAATTGATAATTGATAACAATATTAAACTGAAACCATAAAAAAATTACGTAATAAAACAATTTATTGTACGCCAGTTAATAAAACGAAATACAACATTAGAACAGACTTGAACTAAGACCACTTACGACAACTGTTATCAAAACCTACATGTTAATGTTGTGCGAAGTTAAATTAAATTTAAGCTTAATTATGAGCTACTGCAAAAGGTTTTCAACATGACCACCACCAGCATTTATACACGCATTTAACCGTTTGGTTAAGGATTGTCTGACTTTAAAAAATGTAGCAGGATTATTTCGTATTGAATTGGCTGCATCTTGAATTCTATTCCATAACTCGTCTCGTGTATTTATAGTAGGTTCAGCATAGACCATTGATTTCATGTAACCCCACACATAAAAATCAAGTGGATTAAAATCGGGACTGCGAGGTGGCCACTGAAATTCACTACCACGTCCAATCCAACGGTGAGGGAATGTTTCATTCAGATGTTCGCGCACAGCACGTGAAAAATGTGGAGGAGCACCGTCTTGCATGAACCACATATTTCTTCTTAGTTGTAATGGAAGATCTCCCAAGAGGTCGACTAAGTCATTATTTAAAAAAATTAAATATGACTCTCCATTTAAATTAGGAGGTAATTCAACTGGGC
>NW_019281267.1:0-11851 GCF_000648695.1 Onthophagus taurus | reverse complement strand
GGCTGAATAAGCAAGTCACGCAAATTCTGATAGAACTGGACCAACTGGACGTAGCTTTGGGATTTACATATTTACGACTTGAAATACATGGCGCCATCTATTGCCTTCTTTAAACTCTACGAGTTTACGACTTAAAAATTTTGAAATAAATGGTGCCATCTATTGGTTTCTTTAAATACTACTGTAACGCGACCATTGCGCCATCTACATCGATTCAGTTTATGTGAGAGAGAAAGTATCATACGAAGTTTTCATTAGTTGAACAAGGATAGATAGGAGTGCCAATTTATTAGCCGGAGGCCGGCCTCTGTATACTCTGTGGAATTAGGTAACCTTATGTTCTATAAACCTTGCTCTATTACATCCATGAACAAAACATAACCTACAAACACTCTATCTCTTTTCAATACAACCTAAATGACGTTCATCTCTTGCTCGCATTTGAGCGGGGAGCAGAGGACGCAAAGCTGATACGTACGTCATCAACGCGGGAATTTTAAAAGCGCAAATGGGTACATAAATTTTTAACAATGATTTTGTTCGAAATATTTTTAAAAAAATAACGGG
Source organism: Onthophagus taurus (assembly GCF_000648695.1). Taxonomy (NCBI): domain Eukaryota; kingdom Metazoa; phylum Arthropoda; class Insecta; order Coleoptera; family Scarabaeidae; genus Onthophagus; species Onthophagus taurus. The sequence continues at coordinate 11,284 of NW_019281267.1, read as the reverse complement.
AACTATATTTATATGTATACGAACTTTCAGAAAATATAATAAAAAAAAATCGTGTATGGCCCCATTATTAAAAACACAAATTAATATAAATTTTCTTTCTTCTTGGATTAAATCCGCGGAACCTTTCCACTCTTTTCTACCAAAACCAAATAGAAACTTTCACTCCTAAAAAAAAATCAAAAATGTGTTACAAATTAAGTTTATAAATACCATTATAAAAATCATATCTCCAAAAATAATTGAGATATCAAGATGATAAAGTGGCAAAACNCCGTTAAAGGGTTAAAAATGAGGGAACAATTTTGAAATCTATACCAAAAAATTGCACAAAAGTTAAATCTTTAGACCGATTTCAGGGATTTTTCCATAAATCGTTTATAATGATTTTCACTCAGGTCGTCGTGACAGACTCTGTCACAAATGGGAGTTAACTAGAAACAGAAAAATCCACAACGTTAATAGTTTTTGGCACAAAACGTGTTTGTGCAAGCGCGCGATCGTCGCGTGTTATACACCACTAGAAAGAGCAGGAAATTTTCGATAAGATAGATATGGTTCTAGAGTTTTCTCCTGCTCATATAAGAAAGTTATCGACCCGAACAGGGTTTAAGAATGGCTAAAACTTGTGAGTTTAGCAGTTTTTGGAAAAAAATGTACGTGTGCAAGCGCGTGATCGCCGCGTGTTATACTTCACTAGAAAGAGCAGGAAATTTCCCATAAGATAGATATGGTTCTAGAGTTTTCTCCTGCTCATATAAGAAAGTTGTTTAGAGGAAGAATACTTAAGCGTTTCTGCGTGTAGGGATGGACATTAAGGGTGATTTAAGCATGACGCCGATAGATATTGACCGACGAAAACCCGGATTAAGATAGCTGAAGGAGCGCCCTTTTTGACTGTGATAACAGTTTTTTAAAATTCGGTTTCGTAACAATTACACAAGACCTTGAAATTTGGTAATTTTGAGCTATTTTAAGTACAGCGCGGTGTTCTTCATTTTTTATTGATCTTAATATCAACTTATCGGCAGACGAAAACCCGATTTTAGATAGAGAAAGATTCAGGCTTTCAAGTGGTGCATTTAATTTTTCGCTATCCCTAATTATAAGGAAGATATCAGCTAAGAAAGTAAATAAGAAATTACGGGTAAAAGTTTGTTGTTGGGAGGTGTGTTGCTATCGTCGCACGGGTTAAATTGATAACGATTTGTAATAATTTCAAGTAAGTAAACTATTAATTAATTAAACTATTAAATTGATAACGATTTGTAATTTTCATGTAATTAAACTCTTGAAAAGAAAAATCTTGTTCAAACAGGCGCTTTAGTCTCCAAGCGGTTATCTAAACAATACTTCTAAAAATACATAATGTGGTTTTCCCACTTTATCATTATATAGGTACCCAAACAGAAATAACGTACTTTATTTTTTTCTAATTAATCGTCAATGTACATTAAATTAATAAATATATTCTTCTCAGAAAATATCTGTTTTAAGTATAATTAAGATAACAAAAGAAACATTATTAATATAATTTCATTACAAATTATTTAAGTCACGCCATACTCTTCTAGGTGGAAGGAGAAGTATAAACATATACAAAAAACCCCACCCACTATTTAAGCCTAAACCGTCTCAGCAAACCAACCCAGTTTAATTCCGAATTTTGAATTAATTCTACCAAAAAAATATAACAATGGGATTTATAAGTGAACAAAAATTAGAAAACGCAATGCGTAACCTTGGTTATAGACCAAAATCTCGCCACATTGAAGCAATAGTTAAAGAAACGAATAGCTCTTTCGACGACAAATACAACGCCGCAATGTTTTTGGCTCAATGTGCTCATGAAAGTACAGGTTATCATGATATCGAAGAAATAGCTTATAAAGGTGCTACTTGGAGTCCGTACGGAGATGGTGCACCAGGTAAAAGTTATCACGGAAGAGGTTTTATTCAGTTAACATGGGATTATAATTATAAAAGTTGTTCGCATGATATTGGTAGAGGCAACCAATTGTATAAACATCCAGAAATGGTTGCGTCCGATTCATCTTTAGGGGCCGAAGTTTCCGTTTGGTTTTGGCAAAAAAATGTGGAAACTTACCGAGGATTTAACTCAAGAAGAAATTTCGGAATTACCACCAAAGCTATAAACGGAGGTCATGAATGCCGTGGACGGAACGTTGATCAATCCAAAAATCGTTATAGATGTTATGTGGAAATTTGCGATCAAATGGGTATTACACCAGCTGATGAATGTGGTTGTTATAACTAAAATTTATATTAATTTGTGTTTTTAATAATTACTTGTAGGTTAGAATCACATTATTGTTAATGTCATTTATAAACGTCATTAAAATGTCAAAAAATTAATAACTTAAATATAACTAAAATGTTATCGATTAATCATTTAAACTGAAATATAAAATTAATTTTTTGAAAACGTTGAAATTATTTCTTAAATTTGTCTTTAAAAAAAATGTTTTGTGAAAGTTAATAATATAAATACTCGTGAAGTTAGCTTTAGTAACATAACCTCTTTTTTAACCTACAAATTAATGATGCAAAAAACACTTCAACTCTATATTTATTTCTACATTTTGATTACAATAAAAGCATGTTTAAATATAACCGTATCTTTAAATCAAAAGATTGAAAATCCCGGATTTCATAAGTTAGTAATAACACATTAATTAACTTTTATTTAATTTATCGTTTTAGAACAATTAATTGGTTACTAACTTTCGATAACGATATTAAAGAGTTAAAAACCGACTTTGCGTTTGCTTTGTATTTAAAAATACCCCCAGGAATTTATGTGAATCCCGATGAATTTGCCAGTTTGGTGCGGCAAAAAGAATTAAATGGGAGATTAATCGGAAAAGTGAACACTGAGTATGCAATGCATTTATCTGATAGTCATGAAGTAATGTTGTTTTTTGAAATGGATGGGAATGATGTGGTTTTGAGTTTACCCATACATTTGCGGTATCAAAAAGCAAGCTTTGTGGAGGAGTACAATTAATTTTTTTGTAATTTTATTAAAGGTGTTTTAAATTATTTTTTTTTAGATTTGGTGAAGTACTGCTTGAAAAACCAAGTTTATTTGCGAATTATTTAGGAACAAACACAAGTTGTGATCTAAACAAAAATAAAGGGGTTGAGTTACCTTGTAGTGATTCAAATGGGGATTGTAAATGGGTTAGCATAACTTACAAAGGAGTACATATTAATGTTTATTGATGTTTCTAATGGTTTACTTATATATATTCTTTTTAGGTTTTTGATGAAAGTATCTTATTAGTTCCAATTGGAAATTTAAATCATTATCCGATTGTTGCAATAAGTACCATATTGTTGGGTTGTTTAGGTTGCTTATATATTTTATCAATGCTTATGAGTACGAAATTAAAAAGGGAATAAATTAATTTACAATTAAATATTTATTTTTATTTATTGTAATAATTTTAACATTCTATTAGTTCACCGAGAAAACATAACCTAGAATTTGTGACAGAGAGATTTTTTGTTGGTGAAAATCTGAACTTAAACCGTTTTGTTTACTTTCAAATGTATCAATTATTGTAGTTCAGCTCCTAAAGCACATTTTTCATCCATTGTTTGAGGTTTTAACGTTATTTTGAGGAAGAAATCCTTGATTTAAATTTGAATTTTTCCAACTTTATTCATTGTTGAAATTTGGCGTGTACTCCAATGTATGTCTAAAAACAAGAAAAGACAACGTTGAATACGAAGTTTTATTACGTTTCATAAAGGGATAAGGGAGAAATCAACGAAAAAAGAATTAAATTTTGAAGGTTAATTCCGAGAAAAATCAAGAGATGACGCTAGTTTCGAAGCAAGAATTTTGAATTTTGAAAAGGGCGCGAAGCTAAGAGCCAATCAGAAACGAGGAAAAAACAGTTGGAGTGCCGGGGTATATAAGGAGATCGCGAACAGGGAGTGAGAGAGTCGTCGTCGGACCAGCGTCGAATCCACGTCGTCAGATAGAAGAATTTTTGAAGAGATAACCTCAAAAATTTAAGATAATTTTTTAAAAAAAAGTCAAATCAACTTACAATATTAAAATAAAAAGAGAATCATCCTACAACCTATTCCAAGAACTACCGATACTTCTTCGAGATCATCCAAGACCCTATTTCCGAAGAACAAACAGTTCAATTTCCCGTAAGAAGAATCCTGTAGACAATCCAGAAAATTAGTTAGTGCCCCGAACACAAGAGACAATCCATAATCCAGATACCACATTGAACTCCAATCCTTTCTTTTTCACAGTGAGTCGGATGATAATTTTATTTTATTATTTAACATAACCTACAAAAAGAAAAATCAAAGAATCAAACTCAAAGAACAACTCACAAGAGTTTCCTATAATTTTGATCAATACTTACTTGTGGGTAAAGATTTATTAGTTTTCTTGAATAACGTTCATTTATTTAATTCTATTTTTTTTTAACGAGTTTGATGACAACTTAAGACATCGGCCATTTGTTATTTTCAAAGAACGGTTCTAACGAGTTTTATCCTACTCTCTCTCTCTCAAATAATAAACGGGTTCTCTCTAATATCGATATTTCAGTCGATAACCGCAGTTATCTATTTTATTTAAAAGTTATCTCTCGTAAATAAGCATTGTTATTAAAGTAAATTTAGGAAAACAATTTTTTTTTGTTACTCATAAAACGAGTTAATTTGATTTTGTGTTAATTAAATGAATTTTTTGTCGAACCTGATTAATATTCTTTTGAACCTGAACTTGCCCGGAACCCTGAGTTTTTAATAAGAGTCTCTTAAAATTAAAGAAACCCAAATTTATAGATTAATAACTTGTGTATAAAACATCACACAAGCAAAACAACACATTATATTAAAATTATAATTAACACTAACTGAAATGACCTCCAATTGACATTGGTTTTGAACTGGAATAGAAAGTAAAGATTAGGTTTGAAAACAATGGTATGGATTGGACTTTGAGGTGCTGGAAGAGTTTTTTAATCAAACAGCATTTTGTTGAACTCATAATGACCGTATTGAAATAAAAAGATGGGGTATCTCTTGAGTCTGGATCAGATCATTTACCTAATCACCTACATTGCAGCTTGAAACTATTATGGGCAAGGAAGCCAAAATATACGCAGAAAAAATGTACAAATACAGAATTAATCTAGAGAAGCGACGTAACGAATAAGAATTAATTAAATGCATATTCAAAAAATTGTAATAAATCGTAATTTTGATAAATTCTTATTAAACATTTTTATCAACATTTGCAACACCAATTATAAGCTTTTCTTTAGGGGAAGGGTTGAGATATGGGGAGAGGACGGACGACGGCGGTCGAAGGATACTGTGCGGAGTGAAGGAACAGAAATGCTGAGATGGGTGGAGAAGAACGGATGGGTGATACTGAATGGGAATAAAGAGGAAGGGGAGTATACTTACATCCGAGCGAGGGGGACATCTGTGATTGATTATGTATTGGTGGATCAGGAAATGTGGGAGAGGGTGGAAAGGTTTAAAGTGGGAGAAGCGGTAGGGTCGGATCACCAACCGTTGGAGGTGGAGGTAAAGGGGGTGGGCGGCAAAAGGCGAGCGGAACTGGGTAGCAAGTTCATCAGGACAGATTGGTCGGAAGAAGGGGTAGCATTCTACAGGGGAAACCTAGACACTTGGCAACAGAGGATACAAGAGATCAACGGGTTGGAAGAGCTTACCCAGGTAGTGCGGGAGGCAACACTGAAAAGGGAGTGTGTACGTAGGGGGGACAAAGTGGGGAGGAAAGACTGGTATGATGGCGAGTGCAAGAAGGCGAAGAGGGAGGCGAGAAGGAGGTTGAGGCTGTGGAGACGGGGGAAGATAGGGGTGGATAGATATAGGGAAGCCAGGAGAGAATACAGAGAGTTATGCAGTAGAAAGAAAACAGAATTGAGGGAAAAGGAGGCGGCAGAGATTAGGGGGATAACAAGGGAAGCGGAGGTCTGGAGGTATCTGAAAAAAGGAAAGAAGGGTAGGGAGACGATAACCAGCGAAATACACATGACAGAATGGAAGAGTTACTTTATGGGATTATTGGGAGGGGTTGAAACGAGGCTAACGGGGTTGGGAGGATATGAGGGAGAGGAGATAGCAGAAGAGGAGATGGAGGCGGTGCTTAGGAGATTGAAGAAGGGAAAGGCGCCAGGTGAAGATGGGATACATAACGAAGCATGGTTGGAAGCATCAAGGGTGGTGCGAGTGAAGTTGTTGGAGGGGATGAATATCGTATGGAGAGGGGGTGGGATTCCGGAGGGATGGAAAGTGGGGGTAATTTGCCCAGTATATAAAAAGGGTAATAAGGGAAGTGTAGAGAGCTACAGGGGAATTAACCTACTAGACTCGGCATACAAGGTATACACGAAGATACTGCTGGGAAGATTGGAGGAGGAGATGGAGTTGGGGGGAATTTTGCCGGATGGGCAGGCAGGCTTTCTGAAGGGGAGCAATCGACAACGTGTATGTGTTGAAGCATTTGGCAGATAGAGAGCTGGATAAGAAGGGAGGGAAATTGTACGCCCGCCCTGTTTATAGATTTGAAGGCGGCTTTTGATAAGGTGGATAGGGGGAAGTTGTAGGAGGAGATGGGGAGGAGGGGGATAACGGAACACCTAATTGCGAGAGTGAAGGAAATATACATGGAGACGATGGCTAGGATAAAAGTGGGAGATAAGCTGAGCGACGTGTTCTGGACGACGAAGGGACTGAGGCAGGGATGTCCGCTGAGCCCAAGTCTGTTTGCACTGTATACGGCGGACCTGGAGGAAAGATTGGGGAAGTGGCAGATGGGAGGATTGGTGGTGGGAGGTAGAAAGGTGCATATGTTAGCATACGCGGATGACATCGTGGTCATGGCGAGAGAAGCGGTGGAGATGAAGGAGATGATAAAGACATTGGAAAGATACTTTAGGGGGAAGGGGCTGGAAGTAAATGTGGGGAAGACAAGGATGATGAAGTTTTGTAAGGGTGGGAGAAAAAGAACAGAAAACTGGAGATGGGAGGGAAAGGAGATCGAGGAGGGTAGGGAGTATACTTACTTGGGGTATGTGTTTAGGGAGGATAACAGGGAGGGGTCGCATGTGATAGCTATGGCAAAAAAGGCGAATAAGGTGATGGGACAAGTATGGGGTTGGGGGAAGAGAGTCTTTGGAAGGAATGTGGCAGCGAGGAAGATTATGTTTGAAGGTCTGGTCAGCAGTGTGATGATGTATGGGGCAGAGGTATGGGGATGGAGGGAGCAGGGACCGCTGGAGGACGTGCAGGCTAGATATTGGAGATGGGTGCTTGGGGTGGCGAGAGAAACACCGGGGTATATAGTGAGGGAAGAGGTAAAGGTGGATAAGGTCAGGGTGGAGGCGGGCAGGAGGGCAGTGAAATATGAAGAAAGAATAGAAGGGAGGCCAAGCTGCGGGATCCTGGGGGAGTGTTGGAAGGAAATTAGAGAGGGAAAGGACACAGAGACAACTATTATAGACGAGCGGGCTACTCGGTAACGGAGATAAATAGTAGACGAAGGGTGGGTAGGGAGTTGAGAGACAGGGACCGAGATGTGCAGAGACAGGAAAGAAGGACACAAATAAAAGAGGGAAGGTATAACGAAAGATACAGGGACATAATTACGGAGGGGCTGCCTAGATACTTGTTATTGGAAAGAGATGAGGAAGGGAAAAAGTTGGTGGCTAGGTTCCGTTGTGGAAACGAGGAGAGAGCCAACAAATACTGGATGGCCGCTGAGGAGAGGTGGTGTAGGCTGTGCAGGGAGGAATGGGAAACGTTAGAACACATGCTGAATGGGTGCAGTGAGTTGAGGGAGGAGGAGATGGACCGAAGGCAGATCTTAGGAGAGGGGGGAGAGGGGAAACGATGAATGAGAATGGTGATGGGGGTGAGGAGACAAAGGGATGGGTGAGGGGATGATTGGGCCGAGGGCGTGGAAATGGAGGAAGAGGGTAGAGAGTGAAAGTAATATTTGAATAATGTAAAGAATTGTAAACAATTACTGTATACAATAAACTCTTAATAAATAAAAATATAAGCTTTTCAAAGAAAGTAACAGATTTTCAAAATATCTTTTAGTTTTTGGGATATTATATTATTATTAAAAAGTTGTAATAAATAAAACCAATTTAATTACAGTTGTTTTGTTCTATATTTCACAATTTTAAATATATCTATGATCACATATACATATATACTTTTATATTTCATATTTTCCATTTTTTGTTTTAATTTTCATTAAATACAATAAAGAACCTCCGTTTCTTACGTACTCAATGGTTCCTTTTGTTTTCTAAATCAAACAACGAACAAAAATGCAACAAGAATCTCATCATTTTCTTTTCTAATTCTATTACATATTTTTGATTCCTCTTCCCAAAGAAGAACGAAAGATTTTTGTCGCATTTCTCTTCTTGACCATTTTATTTCCATCCTTTTAATTTAAATTTAAACTTTTTTTTGCTTCGGGCGTGTGAGGGATAGCACATCGATTTTTCTTCATTATTATTTATTTTTTAGTAATTTTTTTCTTCTCTTCTTTTCTACCACTTAATAATTAAAAGGGAGGATTCGAGGGGGAGCGAAACGATTTATACGATTTATTTTTTTTTCATTTATTTATGTTTATATTCGATTCGAGAATCCACCTGCGTGACACTGATTTTCACGGTCAACACCCTCAAATCAAATTGTTTTTATGCAAATGTTAAATCATCATTAAAAGGGGTCAAGGGGCCGATCGTGTGTCCGTGAAAAACTGAGCCCCATGCCCCGAGATGGATTCCCGAGACGTCCATCGCCACCAACCGGCCAAACAGCGAAAGACATCTCCAACTTTATTCCTTTTTTAAGATTTTCACTCTATTTCGATTTTAAGACCTTAATCGTCTTAAAATCAAAATCCTTTTTTCTTCTTAATCTTATCGACTTAATTCTAAACTTACATTAAATTTTACTTATAACTTAAAAACGTTTATTAAGCGTAATGCCTCTTTGGTTTTTTTTTAATTTTTTCATTGAATTTAATTAAATTCTTTGTAATATTTTTCTCTCAATATTTTGAGGCGAAGTCACAATTCGAGTTTTTTATGTCATGATCAAATCCGTGAATAAGTTTTCAAAGAAAAACTCACAAAATAAAAATAGTATTCTAATTAAATGCTTTAAAACGTCGTGTTATTTAAATCTGTGGGTGATTCCCCATCGTTTTGGGGCAACGGTGCTAATTGCGTCCCCGGCGAAACCAACATAGTCGGTTCGGTGTTGCGCCTCTTCATTTTTCCTTTCATTTTCTTCAACATCGTCGCCTAATTTGCATTTTTTGTTAAAGTTGATAGTTGACCAAATGGTGATGATGAATTCATCGAATTGTTGTTGTTGGGGAAGGGGGCCCCAAAAAAACAAGTTATAAATCAAAAACGAAAATACAAGATTATAAAAATTTAAATTTAATATTTGGATGAGTGTTTAAAAAAAAATAAAGTCCTATAAAGTGTAACAAATGGCGAATGTGGGACACGGATGCTAATCCGCATCACCGGTGATTCCTCTGCCCCCCTCCCCGTTTGTCGAAATAATGTTCGGTTCGGTCGGTCTCCGTTTGAATTTATTTTTCTTCAGCATCGTCGCCTGCGCAACAATACAACTCGTTTTTATAAAAAAACACTAAATAAATGAACTTAAACAAAAAAGAAACATACAAATTTCTTAATTTGATATTTAACGCGAACATCTAGGGGAATCAAAAAAATTAAATTAAATCAAACAAAAAGCAATAAAAATAAATAAATGTTTAATGTTTTTTTTTTGTCGCGGATCGAACTTTTTTTGGGGGAGGGTGGACGGACGGTGGTTATATTTATTTATTTTTTAAATATGTGACCCGTATTCGCGTGGGCATTATTATAGCCAATATTATTTTGTGATCAAACAAAAACAACATCTATGATAAGATTTTTGCATGCATATTTGAAAAGACTCNATTATTTTTTGTTGTTTGAGATTGTCTCGGCGAAAATAATGAGATTTTTTAATGTATAGGTCAACTTAAATAACTTTGCGATGTTGATAGAGTGACTCGTTATATGAGTTCCAAATCAATACAAAATTAATAAGCTCATATTGTAAAATATGTTTAAATTTTTAAATTACTTAGCCGAGGTCGCTTGCGGCCGAGGCAGTTCAATAAACACAAAATTAAGGAGTATATATATATATATAAGCGACCTCAGCAAATGCTAGTATAAGGATTTTTGATTTTGAGTCACTCAGCCGAGGTCGCTTGCGGCCGAGGCAGTCCAATAAACACAAAATTAAGGAGTACATGTTGTTATGCCACGCCCGCAAGCGACCTCGGCAAATGCTAATACAAGGATTTTTGATGTTAGGTCACTCAGCCGAGGTCGCTTGCGGCCGAGGCAGTCCAATAAACACAAAATTAAGGAGTACATGTTGTTATGCCTCGCCCGCAAGCGACCTCGGCTTATGCTAGTACAAGGATTTTTGATTTTGAGTCACTCAGCCGAGGTCGCTTGCGGCCGAGGCAGTCCAATAAACACAAAATTAAGGAATACATGTTGTTATGCCTCGCCCGCAAGCGACCTCGGCAAATGCTAGTACAAGGATTTTTGATTTTGGGTCACTGAGCCGAGGTCGCTTGCGGCCGAGGCAGTCCAATAAACACAAAATTAAGAAGTACATGTTATTATGCCTCGCCCGCAAGCGACCTCGGCAAATGTTAGTACAAGGATTTTTGATCACTCAGCCGAAGGCGCTTGCGGCCGAGGTAGTCCAATAGACACAACATTAAGGAGTACATGTTGTTATGCCTCGCCCGCAAGCGACCTCGGCAAATGCTAGTACAAGGATTTTTGATTTTGGGTCACTGAGCCGAGGTCGCTTGCGCCCGAGGCAGTCCAATGAACACAAAAATAACGAGCACATGTTATGCCTCGCCCGCAAGCGATCTCGGCAAATGCTTACACAAGGATTTTTGATTTTAGGTCACTCAGCCGAGGTCGCTTGCAGCCGAGGTAGTCCAACAAACACAAAATTAACAAGCACATGTTGTTATGACTCGCCCGCAAGCGACCTCGGCAAATGCTAATACAAGAATTTTTGATTTTGGGTCACTTAGCCGAGGTCGCTTGCGGCCGAGGCAGTCGATTGAACACAAAATTAATGAGCACATGTTGTTATGCCTCGCCCGCAAGCGACCTCGGCAAATGCT
>NW_019281266.1:0-31824 GCF_000648695.1 Onthophagus taurus | reverse complement strand
AAGTGCGTCTTCTCATTTTTCGTTTTTCTCAAGTAACTTCTTCAGATCGCCTCATATAAAGTTTAATTCAGTGATAGTGCTTCAAATAATGAAAAGTAAGACTATTTCTTTCTAATTCAATGACATTTTATTTTATTCGAAACAATTCATTTTCATTGTTAATTAACTGAGTAAATTCTAAACTCTTGCAAAACAGAACATAACCTTAAAATTGTGGCAGAGAGATTTTTTGTTGGTGAAAATTTTATCTTAAACCGTTTTGTTTGCTTCCAAAAGTATCAATTATTATAGTTCAGCCCCTAAAGCACATTTTTCATCCATCCTTTGATGTTTTAACGTTATTTTGAGGAAGAAATCCTTGATTTAAATTTGAATTTTAATTTAACTTGAAACTTTGAATTTAACTTTACTCATTGTTGAAATTTGGCGTGTACTCCAATGTATGTCTGAAAACAAGAAAATACAACGTTGAATACGAAGTTTTATTACGTTTCATAAAGGAATAAGGGAGAAATGAACGAAAAAAGAATTTAATTTTGAAGGTTAATTCCGAGAAAAATCAAGAGATGACGCTAGTTTCGATGCAAGAATTTTGAATTTTGAAAAGGGCGCGAAGCTATGAGCCAATCAGAAACGAGGAAAAAACAGTTGGAGTGCCGGCGTATATAATGAGATCGCGAACAGGGAGCGAGACAGTCGTCGTCTCACCAGCGTTGAATCCACGTCGTCAGATAGAAGAAATTTTGAATCTTAAGAGATAACCTCAAAAATTAAGATAATTTTTTAAAGTCAAATCAACTTACGATATATAAAATAAAAAGAGAATCATCCTACAACCTATTCCGAGAACTCCTGATACTTCTTCGAAATCATCCAAGACCCTATTTCCGAAGAACAAACAGTTCCATTTCCCGTAAGAAGAATCCTGTAGAAAACCCAGAAAACTAGATCGTACTCCGAACACAAGAGACAATCCATAATCCAGATACCACATTGAACTCCAATCCTTTCTTTTTCGCAGTGAGTGTGATGATAATTTTATTTTATTATTTAACATAACCTACAAAAAGAAAAAATAAAGAATCAAACTCAAAGAACAAATCTACAATTACTTGATTAAATTTAATCAATACTTACTTGTGGGTGAAGATTTATTAGTTTTCTTGAATAACGTTCATTTATTTAACACTATTTTTATTCAACGAGTTTGATGACAATTTAAGACGTCGGCCATTTGTTATTTTCTAAGAACGGTTCTAATGAGTTTTTATCCTACTCTCTCTCTCTCTCAAATAATAAACGGGTTCTCTCTAATATCGATATTTCAGTCGATAACCGCAGTTATCTACTTTATTTAAAAGTTATCTCTCGTAAATAGGCATTATTATTAAAGTAAATTTAGGAAAACAATTTTATTTTTTGTTACTCATAAAACGAGTTAATTTTATTTGTGTTTAATTAAATGAATTTTTGTCGAACCTGATATTAGTTTTCTTTTTGAACCTGAACTTGCCCGAAACCCTGAGTTTAATAAGAGTCTCACAAATTAAAAGAAACCCAAATTTATAGTTAAATTATTAAATTGTGTACAAACACACAAGTAAAACATTACAATATATAAGTACTTTCCTGTATCGTTTTGTGCCCTTTTTTCAGATAACAGTATGAGTGAACCGAAGAAAAAATGCAGACAATACAGTATTGAATATATTAAATTTGGCTTGATTCCGTCACTAGGAAATAGTACTTTACCTTTCTGTCTTCTATGTAATAAAACGATTCAATGAAACCTTCTAAGCTTAAGGAACATTTAATAAAAATCCATAGTGACAAAAAAGATAAGGATTTAACGTTTTTTCAAACACTCAAAGAAAAATATTTGAAAACACCGAAATTGCAAGAACTCGTGCGTCTTATAATATTTCTTTAATGATTGCGAAGTCCGGAAAGCCGCACACTATTGGCGAACAACTTATTCTACCAGCTATAAGTGAGGTAATACGCACCGTGATGCACAAACCAGCTTACGATATTATAAAAAGAATTCCATTGAGTAATAATACAGTACGAAGAAGGATCGACGAAATGGCTCAGAGTGTGGAAAACTCTTTATGTGACTACTTAAAAACATCTCAATTCTCTATACAGCTTGACGAGTCAACATTACCTGGAAATGAGGCTTTACTTTTAGCTTATGTGAGATTTGTGAAAGAAGAAAAAATTTCCCAAGAATTGTTATTTGCTAAATGTTTGGAAACTGATACGAAAGGTGAAACATTATTTACTGAATTAAAAAGATTTCTTGATGTAAAAGCTATACCCTTGACTAATATCATCTCCGTTGCTACTGATGGTGCTCCGGCAATGGTAGGACGACACCGAGGCTTTCTGGCGTACTTAAAACAAGTCATACCGAATGTACTATCGGTACATTGTGTTATTCATCGACATCATTTGGTCGCAAAAAACCTTAGTGGACGTTTGCATGAATCACTACATTATGTCATTAGAGCAATTAATAAAATCAAAAGGAATGCCTTAAATGAGAGATTATTTGCTCAACTTTGTTTGGAAAATGATGATGACTATAATCGTTTACTACTTAACACAGAAGTACGATGGTTGTCTAAAGGTGCGTGTTTGAATCGCTTCTATTCGCTTTTTGATTCAGTGTTGGAATTCCTGGAGAGTAAAGACAATGATTTACGTCATAATTTAATTATCTCGAAAAATGACATCGCTTATATGACTGATTTATTTGCCAGATTCAACGAGACTAATTTGAAACTACAAGGTGACACACTAAATTTAATCAAAACTAAAAGTGTAATATCTGCCTTTGTTGCAAAACTTTTGCTATACAAACAAAACTTGGGAAGAGGAGAATGTTCTCAGTTTCCAAATCTTTCGAAATTGCAAAATAGAGACGAAAAGTTGCTTGCTTATTGCCAACACTTAACGGCACTCCATTCGGACCTTACTCAAAGATTTGAAAACATTCTTCACTTGGATATTCCCGACTGGGTGTTGAACCCTTTTGTAAGTAGTCAAACTCAGAGCACAAATGCAGATGAGTACATGCCACTACAGGAGCAACTTATTGAATTATCCACAAATGAGGAGCTGAAACCAATGTTTAAGCAAGGATACGAAAATTTCTGGTTACAAAAACAGATCCCAATTTTATATCCAGCATTATGGGTTATTGTACAGAAGCTGTTGATTGCTTTTCCGTCTTCGTATTTGGTAGAACGTCACAAAGAAAAGAAACAGACTGGAAATTAGTAATCGGGGGGACTAGCGGTTGCTACTGACAAACATCGAGCCGGACATACATAAACTCATAACATCCCATCAGGTTCATACAAGCCATTAATATTTTATTGTCTTTTAGTACAAAAGTTATAATCAATAAATACTTCTTCAACAAAATGTTTACTTTATATTTTATTTTTACGTCACCATTTACCATTAAGACAACAAAATTAAATTCTTCATTTTTCTATTATGTATTTAATGTAGTTTTTCACCCTGGGGGTCCGTCGGCAAGGTTTGACTAATAAAAGGGGTTCGTGGGCCAAAAGACTTTGGGAAACACTGATGTATATGAACAACATCTCGTGTTGTGGAATCCGAAAGACGGACAATATTACAATAAAATAAAAAAATTTGACGCTTGGTCAATCATTGACCAACAATTTGGTTGTTCTTCTGGAGAAAGCAAAAAGAAGATGGAGAGCCTTCTTGCTAGTTTCAGGAGGGAAAAGGGAAAGGGGAAAAAATCTATGGGAACTGGTAAAGGTATTATTTATTAGAATTTTTGTTTATATTTCGGCACCTAAATGTTTACTTAACTACAGGCAGGCATGAAATTTACTTTACGAATCGTAAAACTATTACATCATCAAGGTAAGGGATATAAATTGACATTACTGGATTCATATGAAATAGATCGTTTTATTCACACAAAAACTGATTTGCACAGTTTGAACGACCAGGTTCAATTACAAAAGACACCCCTATACCGATATTTGAATAACCCATACGATCTCAAATCTGAACCACCAGACACATAATTATATACCTTTAACTTCCCTTCTTTTATTCCTTATATACAAGAGGATCTCTACCTAATGGTGAGGGTAGTTTTCGCACTATATAAGGATCCTTCTCACAAAACATATCCTTTTAATAGCCAGTCCTTATTCATCCTTTTTATCTCCATTACATAATCCCAAACACCTATTTCCTAATCTATATAGTTATTTATTTAAACTAATTATCTTGATCTCTGATTTTTTGATTGTATTTTGAGAATTATAATATGTTGAATCTACAATGTATCCCTAGGCGATTTATGTTAAGATATTCATTGATGTATTTTTGAGAGTTTTTATATTTGAATTTGATTCTTTGGTCTGCACCTGCGCGTAGGGTGTTTATTTCTAACCCAATCACATGAATTTATTGTTTTTCACCTTTTTAACGTGTTCTCGATTACGATGTAGATCTTTTAGGTTACTCCTAAATTTGTTTTATATGTGCTTCGTTTAAAATTATGTAGGTAAACAGTTGTCAAAACAACTAATTGTGCTTTTTCAGGACTAAGTAATATTGGTTTTCTTAGTACCCTAATAACTGCAGACCGAATCCCAAAAACATTTTCTACTACCCTTCTTGCTCGACTAAGCCGAAAATTAAACGTTCTTTCAATTGATCCCTTTGAATGTAACCCAGAAAAAGGTTTAAGTACATGATTTGATAATGAAAATGCTTCATCGGCCAAAAAAACATACGGTAACATCTTGTTCAGGTTAGGTAACACTGAATCATCAGGTAACCCTAAAGTACCATTTTGCAATTTCTTCTGAAGTGTCGTATTTTTGAAAACTCCGCCGTCTGATATCCTGCCCTGACAACCAACATCAACAAATATGAAATTGTAGTCCGCATCCACAAGAACAAATAGGACAATATTAAAAGTTGATTTGTAATTGTAGAAATCACTTCCACTTTGAAAAGGGCCTGGATTAACATGTTGGCACCTGAAAAATAATCAAAATTAAAATTTATGCTTGTAGTTTTTCTGATATACCTTATACATATTATCCTTTAAACGTTTGTCAAACCTAGG
The DNA here is from genome assembly GCF_000648695.1 of Onthophagus taurus. Classification (NCBI taxonomy): domain Eukaryota; kingdom Metazoa; phylum Arthropoda; class Insecta; order Coleoptera; family Scarabaeidae; genus Onthophagus; species Onthophagus taurus. Next base: position 26,690 of record NW_019281266.1, on the reverse strand, counting down.
TTTTTTTATTTCAGAATGAAAATACTGATTCAGAAAAAGAAATTGTAAATATCTTGGAAAATGAAGGTACTGCAGTGAATGCTCAAGAAGATATTAAAGGAACAGCCACCAAAACACAGGAAATAATTACTTCTACGCCTCGGACAGTGGGGGCAGCTACATCCACCGTAACGTTAAGAAAAACAAAAAGACTAGAACGTGAGCCGGATGATAACCACAAGATGGATGAGGCTTTGGGCATTTTAAGAAGCGCGATTGCAAATAGTGCCCTTAAGACTGATGGATGCTGCGTATATGGACAGCATGTGGCTAATAAATTAAGAAGCTACACGAAAAGGGTGCAAAGTATAGTCGAAAACCATATTAATGGTATCTTGTTTAATGCTGACATGGGATATTACAATCATGTTGAATCGCCATACCCATCTTCAAACCAATCCTCAGCCAATCAAACGCCCTTATCTTCACCACAAATTCAAACCACAATAGTTTCTCCTTTGCCCTCTTCTTGCAATACTTCTTACCAAATGTGTATTACTGCTTTACCAGATTTGCAAACGTCGACAACATCAAGTAATAGGTCGTACACCAACCTATCCGATACCCTCACCACTCAAGGCCTTGATAACACGATTTTAGATCAGGATGAGTCCACGAGATAATATGAAAAACTTACATACCTTTACTTGATCCTTTAGTCCTTGAATTAGTGCGTTGCAGGTTTCTATAATTATGACACCGATGCGCTGCTTGGAAATTTTGAATAAATATTGCAAACTGGTATAGGAGTCTTTTGTAGCATCATGTACAGGTATAGCTTTTCGAAATTTCATATCCTTTTTGGCAATTTTGGGACCGACAAGTAGCACTAACTTTTGAAAGTCTTCTGCAGATATTCGTGTGAAATTTGTAAAGTTACAGTTGTCCATATCTCTTAGGAGGGTCGTATTTTTACGTCGTAAAAATAAACGCCTTGTCCACACCCGTTTTGGTTTTTTTTTCTTCGCTTTGCCAATATCTGTCATGGTTTTCACAAGAAAAAAGCAGCAGCAGCTACGACAACACTCTCGGCGTCCATTTTTAATTGTGACTGGCGAACATGGGAACACAACGAGCAAATAAATTCATCGACTACCGCGAACATTTTTATTGTTCGGTTTGTTTGTGCGCGCTTCGTTCGTTTGGTTCGTTCGGACTAAAATGCAGTACTAACGGTGGGTACGGACTAAAAGTCAGTACCCACCTTTATGTATAGTGCTTTTTGTCGTGTTCTTTGGTTTTAATTGTTAACCTATACTAAGATATAAATACTAGGATACATATGTGTTTATATATACTCTTAAAATAAATGGAACGTTTTTTAATTTGTCTGTCCGTCGTTCGTTATAGACGGTAAGATTTAACTTTTGTAACTTTTTCCTGACGTCGTTTTATATTTCGATCTTTCCATTTTTTTCAGTTGCGCTTGAAGACGAAAATAACTTTTCGAAACCGGTAGTGCAGATTAACAAATAATAAATATTAATTCTTCACGCATTTTGTGTTTCATTAATTAATTATGAATAAATCAGATTTCTTTTGCTGTGAATTTACTTTACTATGACTCCCACATCATATGATATAAGAATCGTTAAAAAATAAAACCATAAATTTTGCTATTTTTAACATTTTTGTAAATTATTCGCAAACCGTGCAATAAAAAATTTATCAAATTTGGAGTTTCTATCTTGAATGTAGACATCAAAAAAGCCCGTATATAGAAAGAGCATGGCTACCGATTCAATAATTCCGAAAGATTCATATATTTGTACGCAACATAGGTATTATAGCAAAATATATACAGTGGTGCCTCACACAACGAACTTAATTCGTTCCAGGAGCAAGTTTGTTATGCGAAAAGTTCGTTATGTGAAACGCGTTTTCCCATAACAATACATACATGTTATAAAAAAATAATTCGTTCTGTAGCATAAAATATGCTAAGATGACATAAAAAAAGATAAATTTTTTGTTATTATTTTTATTTAGATACATACATCTAAAAACATAATTTAAAAAAAACACACATTTTTTTAATTTTAAGACAGACTAAGTAGAGTCTACCGAATCTTGCACATCTTCATCCATTTTCTGCTTTTTGGCCGATGGTTTCATGAAAAACCTGTCCAAAGTCGTTTGTTTTTCTCTTTTTTCCAACATCTGCCGAAAATAACGGACAAGAGTATCGGAGTAAAGATCGTTGATCCTGTTTGCTTCAGCTGAATTCGGATAGTGGGCATTGGTAAACTCCTGAACTGCTTTCCATTTGACCAGGATGTTCTTGATGTCAGCAGTTGGGATTGGTTGATTGTTTGATTGTTGCTCCTCGTTATCAGATGACGCTTCCCTTTGAGCATTGTCCTGTTGCTGGATCAGAAGTGCTTGGAGCTCTTCAGTTGTCAGCTCTTCTTCGTGTTCTTCAATAAGCTCCTCTACATCCTCTTCCTCTACCTCTAATTCCAACCTTTCGGCCACTGTGATGATGTCCTTCACCACTTCCGTGTCATCAACTACTGCTTCTTCCTGGGTCCACGAAGGCACAAGCATCTTCCAAGCAGAAATGAGGGTCCTTTGTGACACTTCTTCCCAGGCCTTCTGTATAAGTCGTATTGCCATAAGGACATCAAATTTTTCCTTCCAAAACTTTCGGACAGTCATATTGTCTCCACCAAATTCGCATTCTTCAAACAGCTTATTAAAGAGGGCTCTAGTGTAGAGTTTTTTAAAGTTCGCAATAACTTGCTGATCCATTGGCTGAAGAATGGATGTGGTGTTTGGTGGCAAATACTGCACCTTGATAAAAGGATAATTTTCCTGCAATATTTTCTCTAGGTCTTTTGGGTGAGAAGGGGCATTGTCAAGTATCAGAAGGGCTTTGAGCGGCAGTTCTTTTTCCAGCAAGAATTTCTTCACGGCAGGAGCAAAGGTTTCCAGAATCCATTCGTTGAAGATAACTTGGGTCACCCAGGCTTTTTGATTGGACTTCCAATGGACGGACAGTTTGGACTTAATAACGTTATTTTTCTTGAAAATTCTTGGATTTTCAGAGTGATAAACCAATAGAGGTTTGATCTTGAGGTCTCCGCTGGCATTAGACGAAACCAGAAGGGTAAGTGTGTCCTTCATGGCTTTGTGTCCTGGCAATTTCTTCTCCTCTTTTGTAATGAAGGTTCTGCTCGGCATTCTTTTCCAGAAAAGACCCGTTTCGTCGGCATTGAACATTTGTTGTGGGCAGTATCCTTCATCCTTAATAAATTTTTGAAAGTTAATAGAGAACTTTTCTGCTTCTTTCTTGTCAGCACTGCCAGCCTCACCATGCATCGTAACGCTGTGGATTCCACACCTTTTCTTAAATCTAAAAAACCAGCCCCTGCTGGCTTTGAATTCTTCTTCATTATCTTGATTGCTGTTACTTCCAGGGACGTTTTTCTTTAGATCGTCATAAATTATCTTGGCTTTGTGACAGATAGCATCTTGGGTTGTTACGTCACCTTTCACCTGCCTGTCCTTAATCCAAATCGCTAATAGCCTCTCCATTTCCTCGTGGATTGAAGACCTATGTTTTTCATGAAATAGTTTTGATACTCCTTTGGCTACTTTGGCTGATTTGATTGCATCCTTATTTGTCAAAATGGTGGTCTTGCTGAGGCCAAACTCTTTGACGAGGTCACACTGTTTTACCCCACATTCACTCCTTCTAATTATTTCCTGTTTCATTTCAACAGAAATCACCTTCCTGCTTTTTTTAGAAGCCATGATATAAAAAAATATTGAGTTTAACTTAAAAGGACGACTACCGTGATACGTGCGTGGTGCGTGATGTATTCGTAATGAAGAACGATTGCCGCGATACGTGTACGTTAAGCGCAGTGATTAACGACTGCCTGCAGCGCCTGCGCGAAGCTCGGGCGACTTCGTTGTGTGATTCATGAAATGAACGAACAGGAAGTTCGTTGTGTGCAGCGTTCGCTGTGCGAGGCGTTCTTTATGCGAGGCATCACTGTATAGCAAAAAGCCGCTTTTAGGTATTACATAAACAGAATAAATAAAATTCCACTCTCAATAAAGAACTACTCCAAAGAGGTGAACAACATATTACAATTAAGGTTTAATAACGGTTGCAATATTAGAAACTTGTATTCAATAGTATTCATAACAGTAATATAAAAAATTTTGTTTATCCACACATAAATGAATATATCTCTTTAACTTTTAATCACAACATAGAAAAGATATTGAAAAAAAATGTTTAATCACAATGTTATGGTACCAGCATTTAAAAGTTCTGCAAAAATCGGTAATATATAAATATATAATAACATATCTCCAAAAAAGTGGAATACACAAAATTAAGTGTGGAGATTGTAAAAAGTTTTACGTGGGACAAACTGGAAGATGCTTAGAGACAAGATTTATGGAACATATTACTAAGAGCGAGAGTAAGAAGTAACGGAGTTACAACGTAAGACTAAGTCTGCTAATTCGGGACGGGTGAATTACTCCAAATTAGGGAAACAAAGTTGACTAGTGTTTTTTTTCAAAAAAACTTTATTCAAGTTGTGTCAAGCTTTCAAGCCAAAATGGGCTCATTCTCAAGATTAAAAACAATGAAAAACAAGCTTACAAGCTAATGTTGAGGTTAATTCTTATCTAAAACATCTTACCAAATAAGAACGTGACTAAATTCCTAATTTATAAAATTTGTTTTGAATTCAAACTTCCGCAAAAAAGTCAATCATGTAATTTAATGCAATGAACCAAATAACAACGTGTTAAAACTTATAAATTAAACAGAAAAATGGCAAGAATAAAGCCGAGGCTACTATCTAGGATCAACCAACATAAACGTGATGTTAACAACAAAAAAATTACAACAGCTCTTTGCTCACATGCCACCCAAACAGAACATGTTCCCGATTTTAATAACGTTCAGATTTTGGCTGGGGAAAGTAAATGGTTTAGACGTCAATTCTTAGAAATGTATTTTATTAAGACTTCAGGTAACACTTTGAATTTTGTTAACGATTTGGAATCCCTTAGTCCGATTTATACGGAATTGCTCTTTACTGCAAACAACTTTAATAATTTTGTTGCAGGCGTGTCGTTTGCCGATTGATTTACCTCTTACCTTCTTAATTAACCCTTAAGTGGTCTATTTGGTAGGTGTTCTGACGTTAGTAATTAATAAGTTTTATATTTGAAATTATTTTTTTTTTGTTTCTGTATTTTTTATAAGATTGTTTTTGTTTTTAAATAAATAAATTGAAACCTCCTTTGGTTGAATTAAATTTAAAATTTTCAGTTTAGGCAACTTCATGCGCATTTTTGTAAATGTGGTTGCATACCTTGTTTTGTAATCGTTTTAGAATTTGGAACCAGTTTTACCAGTTTTAAAATTTATCACGTAGTATAATTCACACGCTTTATTCTTGCCATTTTTCTGTTTAATTTATAAGTTTTAACACGTTGTTATTTGGTTCATTGCATTAAATTACATGATTGACTTTTTTGCGGAAGTTTGGATTCAAAAAAAATTTTATAAATTAGGAATTTAGTCACGTTCGTATTTGGTAAGATGTTTTAGATAAGAATTAACCTCAAAATTAATTTGTAACGCTTGTTTTTCATTGTTTTTAGTCTTGAGAATTGTCTTGGGAACCCATTTTGGCTTGAAAGCTTTTTGAATGAAACACTAGTCAACTTTGTTTCCCTAATTTGGAGTAATTCACCCGTCCCGAATTAGCAGACTTAATATTACTAAGAGTTCATCTAATTTTTATAAACATTTAAATAAAGAAAATCATTCAAATGACAGAACTAATATTTCACTTTTGCAACAAATTAATAAAGGAGTTTTATATTTGGAGGGCAGAAAAAGAGAAAATATGTAAAGTTTCCCTTCCTGGAGTTCGTGTGGTGGGGAAATTTTATAATTTCCACATTACCGTACCTATACTATAGTAACCCACCTATACTATACCGATTGGTAACTTTAATTTTAGGAGATACACCCAACACGGACGTACGTATAAGTATACTTGTGTGTGTGCATATGCGCGCGGAGTATGTTTGTGGGAGGGGAATCGCAAGAGTAGTGGATCGGAGAGCAGTCAGTCGTTTGACATCGTTCAATGATAAGAAATATTATAAAAATAATAACTAATATAATAAATGAAATTCAAATAAGACAAAGCAAATTCTTAATTCTAAAAATAAAAACAATTCGTAAGTAACTGAAATAAACTTTGTAAAACAACAAATAAAACAAAAAACTATAAAAATAAAATATTTTTTATATTAGGTGTTCAAATAAACCACCATTCTGTGCTAAACAATAGCCCAATCTATCGTAAAAAGTTCGCCTTACATTCGCTAGTATATCGGGACTAATATCCTGTATACAATTGCGAATTTTTGTTTGTAAGTCATCCAGATTGGTTGTCCTTTCTTCATCAAAACCATAAATTTTCGATTTTAAATATCCCCATAGAAAAAAATCATTGGGGGCTAAATCTGGTGATCTAGGCGGCCAAGTTAACGTTCCGCAAATAGATATTACACGATTTGGAAATTGTGCGTTAAGATACTCTTTAACTTGCCGGCTGTTGTGAGCCGGGCAACCATCTTGTTGGAACCAGATACTTCCAAATTGAACATTGTCTAATTGTTGAAGCGATGGGATTACGTCATTTTGCAAAATGTTTAAATACTTATGACCATTTAAATTTCCTTCTATGAAAAAAGGACCGATAATATGGTCACCTACTAAGCCAGCCCAAACATTTAATTTTTGGGGATATTGTGTACGAGCCGCATAAACTTTGTGTTCATTGTCACGACTCCAATATCGAGCAACGCTGGGATTATGCCGACCATGCAAAGGAAATGTAGATTCATCGGTAAATAAAATGTTTTTTATAAAATCAAAATTTCCGTTGGCCATTTCCATCATAGTAAAGCAAAATTCCGTCCTTGTAATATTATCGTTCTCGCAGAGTTCCTGACTTTTTTGTACCTTGTACGACCTGTACCCGTGTTTCTTTAATGTTTTTAGGACGGCAACATGGTTGATAGCAAACGTCTCCGCAACTTGTGTGCTTGACTGATTTTTATTGCGTTCAACATCAGCACATATCATCGTATCACGTAACTCATCTCTTTTACCCCTTCGTAATTTGTGTTTCTGTGGAGACACACATCCATGTCGCTCAAAGTTTTTAATAATATTTGAAATTGTTCCGCGACTAGGAATTGATCTGTTTTCATAGGCCACAGGAAACAAATTAATTATTTGGGCTACAGAATTGCCACCATAAAACCATTTTATAATCTGTACCTTTTCCGCTACAGTAAACAACATCTTAGTTTTTTTTTGCTAGGGTTAACTGCAAAGCGATGCGACCAACTTCGCCTCTCAACAATCTATGAACGATTCAATTTGTGCATTACCCCTACGCTTGTTTATCCCCTACTTAACGACACCGAATATACACACACCTATACTTATACGTACGTCCGTGTTGGGTGTATCTCTTAAAATTAAAGTTACCAATCGGTATAAGAAATCTATAAAAAAATGAAAATTTAATTGTAATAATTTTTCAGAGGCAAAACATTCAAAATTTCAAATTCAAATTTCAAGAAAATAACCGCGCTTGCGCGCGCATCATTTTTTCCGTATAATGCGAACTACGCTTCGCATCGCTGTTTCTTATGATCAAGGATGTCGGCATCACATTAAGTTTCAGTTGCTCATTTTTTGTAAGTTTTTTCATTCAATTTTCGTATATTTCAGCCTTAACATCTTAAATGTTTTTGCCCTTAAAACATAAATTAAAATTTCATAAAGATTCATAACCTCAAATTTTGAAACGTGGCTTTTGAAAAAAAATGTTTAATTCAGGTAAAGGATAGAAATAATTATTCTAACAATACATTATAATAAAGAAATTTTAAATTTTATTGTTAACAGAAAATTCAAAGGATTTCAATACTTCTCGCTTTTCTACCATGTGGTCAAACTAATTAACTGACGGTAATATATAACAATTTTCTAGTGTAGTTTCGTATCTAATCGTAAAATATTTAATAATTCCGTAGTTGTGTCCGAAGACGACTCCAAGTCGAAACACGTGTAACATAAAAATAACAAAATTACATGATTCATCTTTTAAGGCCGAACTTGATAATAAAAGAGAAGATGTGATCGGGCTTCGTATACCGTCCAGCACCTTACGAAAAATTACAGGCTTACCTTTCAAAATTTTTCAAAATTAATTTCAATATTTACAACTGGAATACTATTTAGCTACTAAAATATTAAATAAAATAAATTGAATTCAAATAGAGCAGTTATATTGGTATAACAAAGATACGTGTAAAGAACATGCCACAGTTTTATTACAGTTATTAATAAAGACAAAACTTTTATACGAATGCAAGTGGAAAAGTAAATGTAAAGTTACTCGAGGTAAATTAAAACCCGTTCAAAAATTACGTACTCTCAATAATCAATAATGAACAAATTTTATAATAGTGTTTATAATTACCAATTACATATTATATTGTTTATTATTTTGTTCAAGTATACCATATAGTTATTACTAGTTACTTGTTAGTTGAAGTACAGGGTGACCATATGAAATGGTACGATTTCAAATAGTTAAAAAATGCTCAAAACATCAACTATTGTAAAATTTATTGATTATTAAAACATAAAGAACAAGAGCAGATATTTTGTGCAAACTCACAATCTACCATTTTTTTAAATAATTTCTGAATGATGACCTCCGTTTAGTCTGCTTTAGTCGCTCACATTCTCGCAGTTTTGTTGCAAAGCTTCCAATAACATTGCGCAACATTTCTAGTGATATTGTGACCATCTCAGTTTAAATTATTTTTTTTTAACATCTCAAGAGTTCTTGGAGGTTACTTTGAAACACTTTTATTTTCAAATACCCCCAAAGAATAAAGTCGCACTTATATAAAATTTCCGTTCATGTTGATTATGTTTTCATCAATAAATTAAAAGTTGATTTTTTAAATATTTTTGACTATTTGAAATCTTCCCGTTTCATCTGCTCACTGAACGTTTTGTTTGGTTGACGTTCAAGAATAGCAAACTTTTGTTTCGGGATTTGTTTGTTTTGTTTTTTTTGCAGAGCCATCTAGGAGGAACTTTCCTTTACCACCTTTCCTTCTTATTTTATAAACATTTTTAAGATTTTAAAAGGTAGATGGGGTTGATTAACTTAGGAATTTAATTGTTCAAATTTTAAAGAATTTTTTTTGAGGATCAATTGAGAATAAAATAGGAATTCGGTTAACTTAGTTAAAACTTGTTTTTTAAGTAATATCAGAATAAAGAAGGAGATTTTGGGGAAAAGTATAATGTTCCACTTTTTTGGTAATATGAGTTTTTTTTTAAAGTTATAAAACGAAAACACGACAAAATTTAACTCTCTTTCGTCATTCAGCGTTATACGTTATACGTATAACATTTTAAAATCGGTCGTCGACATTTTAAAAATTTGAGTTTTGAGAAGTTTAGTCGAGATTATTAATCCATAATTTTTGGGAGAATCACGCATGTTATAATATTAAATCATAATTGATCGTTCGTGATTTTGGTAACAGAAGTTTATTCTGGATTTAGTTATACTGCAAAGAAAAAATTTGTTTGATAGCCTCAGAACATCCACGAGGTATGTTAAAATTAATTTTTTTATCCTAATTTTCATTCATTCATTCTTTCATACATTAGATTTCATTCAAAACCTTTCATGCTATTTAAAAAAAAACATAACTATCTTAAAACTATTGAATTTTTCTCAATTAATTTTAATTGGTTAGGCTTTTTGGAGCATTTTAAGGAAAATTTTCTTCATCCACCTCGTGGGGAATAAAATCACGAGGTCATTCATTCACCTAAAAATCCCTAAAATAAGTATCCTGAAGGAAGAAGGCGTTAGCAGATTGTTTATGGTAACCTTGACTCAGGGAAAAGGTCAGACGTTAAGTTTTGTTATAAAACATTTAAGAAACAATTTACTTAAACTAAGATTAGAACTAAAACTAGAACTAACACTAGAAACTTTCGGGTTTTGCCGTGCGTCTTTTAATAAAAGGTTCGAAGTCACTTCGAACCAGTTTCTGAAGAAGGTTTCAACATGGCATCCGAAACGTCAAACCTTTTATTAAAAGACGCACGGCAAAACCCGAAAGTTTCTAGTGTTAGTTCTAGTTTTAGTTCTAATCTTAGTTTAATTCACACCGGCCGTGAAAGCCTTCGTACTTAAACAATTTACTGTTTTGGAAATTTAATTTAAATTAATTTTGTTTAATTTTTTTATTATTATTATATCTTTTGATTATCTTCTTTTGTAAAATTTTAATTGGAATCTTTTTTTTTCTTTTCGATTCATAGAAATTTGTTCTAAATTAAATTTAATTTTATCAGACGAATACGGACATTTATATTTTTTTTTTTTGCTTTTGCTTTCTGATTTGGAATAATTTAATTTTCATAATAACATTTTCCAATTTCAATCATCAGTTTTTTTTTTATTTAATTTTAATTTTCATTTATCATTTTGGTTTGTGTATTACATACTCTTTTATTTATATATTTTTTCCAATATATTTCGTATTGTTTTATTTGCTATTCTAGAATTTCAATTATTTACTGTTGTGTTTTACTGTTAAATGTTGAAATTTTTAATATCTTCTTTTTGCCATTATTGTGTTATCGTGGTTTATTCAATGGCGTGGCGCTGTATAAATAAATCACCCCTTCTCCATTGAGCTGGTCGAGGTACCGCGATAAAATTCACTTTTCAAAATTAAAGTTAGGTAAATTGGGTGGGATAAGTTGAGTATATAGTATATATATTTTTTTTGTGATACAGCGGCAACATCACCCTTTATTATTTATAGTAGAAATTTAATATTGTATTTATTTAGTTAATCTTTTCGTATTTGTTCTTCTTAACCTGACTTTTTCTATGTTTGACAAAAGCGTTTGGCTTTTAATACATCCTGTATATTTAGCTTATATTCGGAAATATTTTAATATCATAATTCTATTATTGAATTTATGTACTTCAATTTTTTTATTTCCATTAAGGCCAGGCGCGCACTAGCGATTTAGTTGCGGCAACTAAAAAATTACATCTTGCCCTATTTTCAAGGCGACTCAACTGTTGCCGTACACGCGTTAACCTATACACGCGCACTGGCAATTATTCGATCAGTTGCTACGTGTATCACAGCCGCTACACAGCAAGACATTATACGTCTCGCAACGTATAGTAAACAAAAATGTCTGTAGACGTAGAATTATTTATTAGTGAAATAGAAAAGAGACCGGCTTTATACAATATCAAATTAAAAGAATATGCCGACAAAAATGTAAAACAGAAATTATAGGCGGAAATCTTTGAAAAATTTGTAGAGAACTGACATAATCTTTCCGGTGTTGAGAAAACAGAAAAAGGTAGTATATCTTTATATAATTATTTATTTAAATAAATTCTATAATTATAAAAGGTAGATACATAATTGTGTATAGGTTGATTCAAAATAAAGATAGCTAAATAAGATAGCTAAAATGAAACTCCATGTGGTATAGCTAATTTTAAGTTGATAATCGACTTCAAAGTTTTATTATTTTTTAAAAAGTCGTTGAAGTATAACAATTGAATATTTTATAAAAACCAAACACAAAAAAATCAACTCAGAGTAAACGATTTAGTGAATATTTCAAGAACGAATGCTAATTAAAGAAAAGAAAAATTGTTATTCTTTATTTTCGATTTCAATTTTTTCGACACTGAAAATGAAACTTTGAGCCGATCGAAAAAAAAAAAATTTCTTTCATTTCGACTTAAAATTGGTTATTCCACATGGAGTTTCATTTTAGCCAAATACTTTTGAATCAGCCTGTATATTGTATTGACATTTTTATTTAAATTGGAGAGGTGAAATATTTTGCAAAATAGTCTCTAATGTGAATACCTCTAACGGACCCTCTTGTTCCAACAGGATCCATGTTATCTAAATGACATTCGTAGAAACTATCTTCGAAACAAACTCCATCATGCTTCCTAACAAAATTGTGGAGAATGCAGCATGCTTTATAATGATATCGGATAATTCAAGACTGGTATCTAATGGCCTATTCTCTTGATAGCCTATAGTTAAAGACACGTTTCGTAACTGACAAACTTTTGCTAAGATATGGACGTAGAATATGTTCTGAAGTAGCAAATGCTTCATCGCCTAAAATTATAAACGGCATGACAGTTCCGGTTTCCTCATTTGGTAGCAGTGTTGGGCCTGGTATATTTAACTGTCCTTTTTCAAGTAAACTGCCAAATTTTGATTTCTTGAAAATATTGGAATCACTTGCAGAACCATAGGCTCCAACTTCTATTGAAGTAAAACAGTAGTCGGAATCTGCTACTCCAAGCAACACAGTTGAAAAGAAACACTTAGGCCCTCCGCACACGGGTCGACTGATTTGCAATCGGAGTTTCAAATCGGTTGGGGATGCAACCGTTTGGCGACATAGTCTGTATACGAGAACGGGGATCCACACACGGGTCGATAAAAATGTGACCGATTTGCAATCAGTATCCAACCGGTTGCATGCGACTGTTTTTCCGTGTCGCGAGACGGTTTCAGTTGTATGGTTGCGTGTTTTGTAAACACGTTTTTGTTTCTTTCACGCTGTTTTTATTTTCGGCATGGATCAGGAAACTAATATTAAGTTTGTTAAAGAAGTAGAAAAGCATGAAGTGCTTTATAATTACCATCTTTCTGGATATTCAAGGAAAGAAATCACGGAAAAAGCATGGCAGGAGGTGGCGGCTAAAGTAAATATGTCAGGTATGTGAAATACTTATGTTATTACGACATATCTAGCCTCCCTGGCCCCCGGACCCACTTTGTTAAGATTCCCTTCGTCCCCAAGCTGACGGATAAACTTGTTTCAGTTCTGAGGTTTGACTCGGTTAGGTTTGCTAAATGCAATTCTTTGCCTTTATCCACCTGTTTTTCAAGGACTAAGGATCTGGTTCCTAAAGGTTTACAATCTAATGTTATTTATATGGTTCCTTGCAATAATTGCGAAAAAACCTACATAGGCACTACCAGTCAGTATTTTGATGCTAGGATCAAACAACATAAACGTGATTGNCTAGAGATGTGCGCGTGAGTGATTTTTTATGCCCGCTCACGATCTATCCCACGCGAGTCACGCACGCCACTCACGTGAATATTATATATGAATCACGTGACTCACGCGTGATTCACGAGACTCACTCATAATCACGTAATCGAATGTATGAATCATGTTTGATTAGTTGTTAATTTGATTATTAATTAATCGTGTGTGACTAATGACAGAATTAACAGGGAGTTTATTTTTTTTATGTTTTGTTTAGCTTTCATTTATTCAAAAAGTCAAAAGTAATAAAATTAAAATAAATAATAAAAACTAGCATATTCATCATAAATTTAAATTTAAATAAAATTTTTTTTAATTTATTTTTTCTATTCTATTCTAATTTGTTCTTCATTAGTTTGTAGAATGTTTTTACAATAAATATCGTCCGATTACTGCCAAAACACACTAAGTGACATTTTGATATTTTGGTCCAATCGGGTCACGCCGGGTCCCGTCAAAATTAAAGTTGCTCACGATCACGCACGCTCACGTGAGTGGTATAAAAATTGATGCCCGCTCACGGTGGGTCACGCATGACCCATCGTGACTCACGTAATTTACACATCTCTAAGGCCCTCCGCACACGGGACGACTGATTTGCAATCGGAGTTTCAAATCGGTTGGGGATGCAACCGTTTGGCGACATAGTCTGTATACGAGAACGGGGATCCACACACGGGTCGATAAAAATGTGACCGATTTGCAATCAGTATCCAACCGGTTGCATGCGACTGTTTTTTCCGTGTCGCGAGACGGTTTCAGTTGTATGGTTGCGTGTTTTGTAAACACGTTTTTGTTTCTTTCACGCTGTTTTTATTTTCGGCATGGATCAGGAAACTAATATTAAGTTTGTTAAAGAACTAGAAAAGCATGAAGTGCTTTATAATTACCATCTTTCTGGATATTCAAGGAAAGACATCACGGAAAAAGCATGGCAGGAGGTGGCGGCTAAAGTAAATATGTCAGGTATGTGAAATACTTATGTTATTCCTTTATTTTTGTTATTATAATATTATTAATTAAGGGCCGATTTCATAATCAAATTAAAGGTTATGTTAAATTGTATTTTTCCGCTATTTCCATAGGGAAATTAAGGGAAATTTAAAATTTTAATGTTTGACTATGAAATCGGTCCTAATAATTGTGATTATAAGACAGGAATTTTAATCAGCATTCTAACTATTTGATGAATTAATTAAAATTTTAATTGATTACTGGATTACTTACTGTGTATTTCCATTGCCATGGTAGAGATCCACGATGAGAAACGAAATAGTTTGCCAAATAATTTCTCATAGTAACCGCAGAAGAACAGTCGCGTATTAGGACTTGTCTTTGTATGTTGTTAGGTACTTCCACCATTTCATTTTCTTCTATTACTGGAGTTCTGTATTCTATCCCCTCTCGTTTACGCACATAGTTGTGAAGAACGCAAGCAGCTTTTACTATGTCATTCACTATCTCTGCATTGCGACATCGTATTGGCCCGTTTAAAACCACGAATTTTTCTGACGCCATTCCAAACACACATTCAATAGTTTTTCTTCCATGGCTCAATCTATAATTAAATACCCTTTTCACATTGTCGAGGGTTTTCTTTGAATACGGCCTCATTAAATTTCTTGACAATGGGAATGCTTCATCTCCCACAAAATAGTATGGAAATGGAGTGTTTGTTTCGTCGTATCGCAAAGGGCTGGGCGAAGGGATCTCAAAACCCCCATTGGTCATCCAGTATTTCATTGCACTGGCCGTGAATATACCTCCATCACTATTTCGTCCGGCATATCCTGGTTCAATCATAGTGAAAAACCCATCTGCATCGCAGCAGGCCAGTAGAACAGTAGAATGAAATTGTTTGTAATTATAATTTTCGGAACCAGTATTCGGAAATTTCTCTATTCGGATGTGCTTACCATCCAAGGCTCCAATACAATTGGGAAGATTCCATAACATTTCAAAGCGATCAGCAATCCTTTTCCACTGATCTCCTGTAGGTACAGGCATATAAATCCCATTTAATACTTCCCAAATTACTTTAACAACGACTCCGATTGTAGTCTCCCCTCTTCCAAAATATAAAGAAAGTGCTACAAATGAGCAACCCGTGGCCTAGTACCTGTAAAAAGAAGTGAACAAAATTAAAACAAAATTAAAATTATAATGATGTTCTTTTTGATTTTAGCTGTCGAATGTAAAGAGAAGTGGCGCAATTTTCGTACAGTGTTTATGAGAAAAATGAACCCTCTACCAAGTGGATCTGGAGCGAAAAAGAAGGCATATTATTTAGCAGAAGCCATGCATTTCTGTTTGCCCTTTATAAAATCATCGGTTCCTCCTTCATCTGGGAACATACCGCAAGCACCACAGCATGAAATAACTGAGGAATCCTTAAGAGACGTAGAAATTTGTGATGATAGTGCCTCTTTGACACAATCACCCTTCACCGCCCCACATTCCCCAAAGAGAATAGTACCACCCGAAACCAGCGCACAACCTACTGCCCAACCTACTACTTCAGAAATGCCTGAACGCACCAACTATTTTCAGTACAGCCTCCGTCCATTCGTGCTAAAAGAAGCCTTTCTCATCGAAATAAATCAGCTGCAGACGCAGACCAATGTGTGGCCGAGTACTTTAAAGTTAAAAAAGCGAGATTGGAAAGTAGGGATGACGGAACTAGTGGCTCTAAAAACGAAAGAAGAGACGCAATCAAAATGTTTTTGCTAAGTTTGATCCCTGAATTGGAAGGGTTGGACGATTTACAAATTAAACTTTTTAAACGGAGAGTACTTAGTCTTATTGATGATATATCAACACCATCACAACCCCAATATTTGCAATATGGCGAAGAAGTATCACAAGAATCGGGCGATTCCCATAATACACACGCATCGTACAATTCTCAGCAATCACGCATAACGGAAGCTGNGGCTAGAACTATTTCGACCAATTATTATTTCTTGCAAATTCGATCGAAAACAGAGAAACATCAGGTAACGTAATGTCACCAGTTACCACAAACACAGATACGGATATTGGAGAAGTGGAAATAATGCAGCCAGATTTAGAAAACCCAACACCAAACAATCGTAATTTTATATCGAGTACACCTAAAAAATACAAATCGACAAAGAGCTATGAGGAGTCATTATTGGACATACTACGTGAAAAGAAGACGGAGGAAGTAGATGAAGATAGATATTTTCTTCTATCGCTACTTCCAGCGTTTAAAAAATTCGATGAAGAGCAGAAATTTACAGCTAAAACGGAAATTATGAATGTAATGAGACGCGTCCGGTTATCAAAAAACGCAACTCCTATTCCGTCTGCACCGTTGAGGCAATACTTCACCAACTTTACATCAGGACCCCCAGAGCAGCAAGTGTATCAACATCAACCCTACACCTCTTTTGCTGGTCCATCTCAAAATACATTATCGTATACAGAAACCCCACCATCATGGGATGATGGATCTTCCACATCAACCACATCCACAATAAATTAAATATGTTACTTTAAAAAATAAAAATTACTTTTTCAAAATCTTGTGTTCCTACCTGAGCGTTACAGACAATCTTTCCGGTACTGGCACTGCTAAGGGCATACGGGTATTTTGATGTACAATACGATCTTGAACTGCAGTCAGTAAGATGTTAAAACTCGTATCACTCATTCTATAGTAATTGAAGAATTTCATGGGGTGGTCCTTCAATGTTTCGAACAGTTTATAAAATTGACCATTAAACAGTCGCTGACTAATGAGGGGATGAACCCAGAAACGTCTGTTCTTCCTTTTTCTTCTTTTGATAATCAACGCACAGACACATGCTACATCAGTAGCGTCCATGTTGAAATTTAAGACTGCAGCAACTATCTAGTCGATAGTGCGCTGAGCGGAAATCTAATGGCAACTTTTTAATCGAGCGATTTTTAAGTTGGTCAACAATAAAGTCGCGAGTGCGCGCCTGGCCTAAATGTTTGTAACAAAATTATTAAAACGAGACATAAGAATTTGGATCGATATGCAATGTAAAATATATTTACATTATATTCTATTTCATTATTATTTTGTAGTTTCGGCTGATTTTGAGAGAATTAAATTTTATTTCTATGAACAACTAAGACACACCGCACACTACAGACTTTTGATCGGCCGATAGTTTGGTCGGTCTTTTAATTACTAATAGGGTATATGCAAGTGCGCACACTTAGAGACACCGCGATTGGCCGATAATAAAGTTTAATGGGCGACCCGATTCCCTTTCAACTTTGTAGTTGGCCAACTATCGGCCGATTGCTTCAAAAGAACATGCCGCTATGTATGTGCGCAGATTCGCCGACTTTTTAATCTGCGACTGCCTTTGCTTTATGACGTTACCATTGTTTGTGGTTACCATTATTCTAACCTCTCTGTATAATGTCGCTTGTATGCGAAGAACTAATTGAAAAGCTAACAGACGAGGTCGAGAAACGACCGGCGTTGTATAAAAAGAATTTAAAGGAATACTCCGACATAAATATGAAGAAAAAACTGTGATCGGAAGTCTGCGAAATAGTTGTTCCGGAATAGAATCAACTTGATGCCCAAGAAAGAACAAAACAAGGTAAAGTATCTACTTTTATTAATATAGGTTATATAAATATTTTACATCACTTCACTTTGTCATATTGAAATGGAACAGATCCTTGCGGTGACGTGAAATACGATGATAAGTACTGTCGTATGTTAATCATATTATTCCTTCCTCGGTTGTTTTCAACTATTTTAAAATTTTCCATACTGCAATCGTAGAGGATGTCAACGAGCATGATTCCATCTTTTATACTTACGTATTTGTGCAAGGTTTTATGCGGATACAAAAATTTATATTTACATCTATGGGTTGATGAAAAATACGCCACTTGTTTGCCAGAATACCAAAAGTACATTCAACTATACGACGGGCTCTAGTATGTCTGTAGTTGAAGTTCTCTTAGAGTAATTTAAATTTTTCTTTGCATATGGACGTAAAATGTGATTGCCTAGACCAAATGCTTTATCACCAACAACAACAAATGGTATCGCATCACCGTTTTCTTCATTGGGCAATTTTCTTGGAGCAAGGACATTCAATTGATTTTCTAAAAGTCGTTTACCCATGTTAGAGGTTTTCAATATCTCTGAATCACTAACTGTTCCATAAGAACCCACGTCTATGTAAACAAATTTATAATTTGCGTCAGTCCAAGCCATTAGAACACAAGAGAAGTACTTTTTATAGTTAAAATATGAAGATCCGGAATGTTGTGGCTGTACCATCCGTATATGCTTGCCGTCAATCGCTCCAATTACGTCGACAACAATTACGTCGAGACAACGAGTCGTCTTCTTGTTTAATTGCCATGTACAGTGGTTGAAGTATATTCCATATTTGCTCACACGTCGTTTTCACTATATCTCGTATTGTCGATGCTCTAATAAGATATGTGAATGACAGCGTATTAAAACTGGATCCAGTTGCCAGATATCTGTAATAAAATAAGTTTATTATCAACCGTGTTGTTTTACAATTGCAGGTAACGAAGTTCAGAAAAGATGGAACAACTTGCGGACTTGTTTTCGTAGAGAGTTGTATACCCAAAAAGCTACGAAATTTGGACATGCTGCGAGCAAAAGACGAAAATATGTTTATTTTGACAAAATGTTATTTTTATTACCATGTATTGAAAATCATGCTACAGAAGGCAACATAGAACGGGCATATAGTGATGATGGTGATATAGAAGGTGATACGGAATGTGAATCTCTTGCTTCTGCGCCTACTTCAATTCCTTTTCGTAAAACAAGAAAAAACATTGAAGAGAATCGAACAGCTCTTAACGAGGCTGATAAGGCGTAATTGCGTGCATTAAACGACACAAACCCCGATGAAGATACAAATTTCGCATTGTCAATTGTTGACATCTCTTCAGGCGCTTAACCCAGAGGAAAAACTAGATGCGAAGATTAGTATTTTAAATACATTTAAAGAATTAATGGCTAAGCGGAAACGACAGAATACCTCTGAACCCTATCGACG
Source organism: Onthophagus taurus (assembly GCF_000648695.1). Classification (NCBI taxonomy): domain Eukaryota; kingdom Metazoa; phylum Arthropoda; class Insecta; order Coleoptera; family Scarabaeidae; genus Onthophagus; species Onthophagus taurus. Next base: position 7,361 of record NW_019281266.1, on the reverse strand, counting down.
TGCATCAAGACTTCATTCAAATATACCGGCAATACAGGAAATAATGGATGTTGCAAATATCACATCTCCAGGATGCTCCAATGATACCGCTCACTAACACTATTCTAATTTTTCTACTAACTCCGAATTAATTGATTTGTGGAGCTTTGTAAAAATTAAAAAAAGAAACACACAAAGAAAATACATAAGACGTTTTACTTACCGTAAAGTCACACTCTTTCTTCAACTGGTATTGAACGTCTAAAATTGTTTCCTGCTTTGCTATGGCTCGTCCAATTAATTTAACTAGTGCATTAAAACTGTCAACACTCATTCTATAAAAAGCAAAGAATTTTTTGGGAAACTTTACTAGTTTATTATAATGCAGCGTGTAAAACTGTCCACGTATTAATCGATCACTGTAAATTGGATGTACCCAAAATTCTCGCTTTCTGTTCTTAATAATCCTTTTCCTCCTTCGTTTTAGAATAAGGGCAATAATAATAGGTCTTCGCGACAACATAGTTATCGGGCGCCTATCGCGGTCAATGTGTAATGATGCACCGGTCACCAATCCGACAGTTTAGTTGTAGCAATAGGTGAAGTCACAGTCCAATCCGATCGAACCATCGTACGATAGTTTGGTCAGTAGTGTACGGTGTCTCTAAAGTGTTACCGTTTAATTTGTGCAGTGATAAATCATCGCGACAGGTAGATAAATTTCTCATATCGTCGGTCCTCTTATCTGGATGCGTCAAAGTAAGTGACCACACCCCTTCTGGGGGTAGCGCACTGAGCGCGTTAGTAGGGACAAAAAAGTAATAAAAGCCGCGGACCCACTGTGAACGGTATTCATAACTTCTTTTAGTTTGAAGTGATTTTGTGCCTATTGAATATTTGTCTTTATTAAGATCAAGTCGGCGCATCATCGAAAAGAACCGTAACACTATCATGGATACTCCGAAGAGAAAACGTGGTAAGTTATATGTAGAAGAGAAAGTAAGAATTTTAAACATTTTCAGGAACCACCAGGAAGAACATCCAACATCAACAGTAAATAGCGTATAATTTACTGTAAAAGCCGCAGGTAACTATATCGCATCGTGCTTCGAATTTAACTTGCAATTGGGGTAGGACTAAGAGGAATAAATTTGAATTGCAATTTAAATACAATTTTGATCATAATGTAATTTTTTAAAGTGACGTTGGAAATTTTAATTATGAAACGGAGCGTAAATTTTATTTCATTTGATAATTCAATGTGATTAACCCAAAATGGATAATATAATATTTAGAAATCATATCATACTCCAATTGCAAATGTAATTTATAGCACGGTATTACAATAAATAATTATTTTGTTGCATTTTTGTAGAAGTGAGTAGAGGACTGTATAAAATATTTCAAGGGAAGTCAATGATAATGGTCACGTCTTGGACAAAATTTGTGAGGAACAAAAAGGTATTATTCGTAGAATAATTCATTCTTACTTTTTTAGGAACATATGTCCAACAGTACAGGAATTAGTAGTAGGTATTGAAAGTAACGAAGATTTGCCGGATCTTAAAAGAACCTCTTTTAGTACATTATTGCATGAAATGAATATTAGGTAAGTGTTTTAAAATCTGCAGCAAATAAAAATCTAATACACTTCTTATAGGTATGTTAAAAGGGGAAAAAATGTAATAATGGTGGAGAAACATGAAATTATTTCTTGGCGGCGACATTACCTTCAACAAATACGCGACTTTCGACAAGAAGGAAGACCGATATATTACATGGACGAAACGCAGGACACACTGTGGGTAAGGTTTGGACAGATATGTCAGTTAATTCGGTCAGACAACATTCTGTAGATGTTTTGTCCAGAGGTTTAAGGAAAACGGCTAATTATCGTCCATGTCAGAGTGAAGAAATCTGGAGATTACCACGATGAAATGAATTCAACGCATTTTGAAGAATGGTTTGTTAGCATATTGGCGAAGTTGAAGGAGACTGCGATAATTGTAATGGACAATGCCCCGTATCACAGCAGGAAATTGGATAAGCGCCCAACATCGGACAAAATGGCAACAATACAAGATTGGTTGAAGAAGAAGAATGTTTCGTACGAAGTACCCGTTTGGGGCCCGTCCGTAGTGCACATATACTGTTCTTTTTGTATATCGCCTCCTGGCCGGTCGAGTGTGTACCTTCCGGCCAGTGTGCACTGATCAGCGACCACCTCCTCGTGGTGGGCCCTGGGGGATCGCATTAATCAACTTGGTTTTTGCGATCCGCGAAGAGTCGCTGATCTGAGGCTTTGCTCGTCTTTTGGCGAGTTTTTATGCGGAGGGTGTTTTTTGTTCTTTTCTTTTACACGGCAGTGAGATTCTTTTTTTCCGCTGTCAGCCCTCCCGCGCGAGCATGTTGAAAAGTGATCTATTACGTCTTGTTAAAAAACGCAACGTCAACTTCGTGTGCAGTAGATGAATTAGCAAAAAATAGTTCATACTTCGTTTTACGATTGCCGCCGTATCACTGTGAGTTAAACCCAATAGAGCTCATATGGGCTCAAATAAAAGGATATGTTGCTCGAGCTAATAATACTTTTAAAATTGCAGCTGTTCTGAAATTGTTCCATGAGGCATTAACCCACGTCAGTACAGAAGATTGGAAGAAGTCGACTGAACGTGTAAAGAAAAATGAAAAAGAAATGTGGATGATGGATAGTATGCATAGTAGCGATATACAACCCTTGATAATTCATTAGGGAGAAAAAGATGATAGCATCACGATCATCATTCTGTAACCATAGTTGAAACTCTGAAGAAAAATAAACCTGAAATACCACCGTCATTTGTTCCGGCTAAAGGAAGAAAAAAGAATTCCGGCTAAAGAAGAAGGTTTTAATATTATACTTTCTTATTGTCCTCCGAAATCAAAGCAAAAGAAGGTTGTTATTCTGTTGTCTACCATGCACCCTGAAGGTGATAAACCAAATTCGACGCATCTTCCCGAAATCGTTAAATTTTACAATAAGACTAAGGGAGGCGTTGATTCTTTCGATCATATGACTCATCGTTGTACCGTTGCAAGGAAAACAAGGCGCTGGCCATTGAGAATGTTTTACAACCTTCTAGATTCAGTTGGAATTAATTCATATATTCCTTGTAAGCGTTCTAATGCTAAAGAAAATACCTACTTTACCCGCAGAACTCCGAGCCGTTATTGAGGGAATATTAAACTTGAAGCCAGAACCCAGTATACCAATACCTAAACTGCCATCGACTGGCAGATGTTCATTCTGTCAAAGAAAAAAGATCGTCAATCGCGGATTTCATGTAAAACGTGTAATAAGTTCCCTGTTTAGAGCATCAAACCAAAGTATGAACTGAGTGCTCAAAGTGACTCAAAATCGATAATATTAATTTACTTAGAGCCTAAGTTTCTCGCTAGATATGTTTTTTGTACATAATAAAAGATAAAATAAAACGATAAATTAAACTAGAGGTGTTGTAATATGAAAGGTTTAAAAAAGACCACTTTTCCTCTGTAATTGTTTTATATTAAGCAATTTGAGACGTTTCGGGACACCTCCCATCTTCAGTCAACAACTAATTACTCATATCTACAAAAAAACCATAAAAAACTCAAACCACACAAAAATACAAAAATTAATCGGTGTCAAGATTTGAGGTAAATTCTTTTATTCGACATCGATTAATTTTTGTATTTTTGTGTGGTTTGAGTTTTTTATGATTTTTTTGTTGTGTTTTTTTTTTGTAGATATATATACTAAAATTAAGAACAGAAGAAAAGTTGTTTAATTTAATAAATTGCCCTTCACATCGAAGAAATAAATATATTCTTAAATATCGACGTTACAACATTTAAGTAAGGATACACAACATCGGTGGCGGCAGTACACAACAATTTTTCGAACGGGGAAGTAATGCAGGTGGAGGGAAATTGAATTTTTCACCGTAAATTTGTTGTCCAATTTCAGATTTTGAAAAAATTCCTGCATCACCCTCTTTCCCATATGATCCAATGCCCACATAAAGAAATTTATAATTAGAATCAACAAGAGCTAACAGCACTATTGAAAAATAATTTTTATAGTTAAAAAATAGTGAGCCGCTCTTATCTGCATACATAATTCGTACGTGTTTTCCGTCGATGGCTGCAATAACGTTAGGAAAATTCCAACGATTCCAAAATTCGTCAGCCTTTCCTTTTAAATCAAGTTCTGAAGGATGTGGTAGTAGAATTGGCATTAGTTTTTTACACAAACTTTGTGTTTGTACCAATAGGACAATTGGTACAAACACGCCGATGTAGCTGCGGGATATGCGAAACTCAAATGATATAGATCTGTAAAGGCGGCATTACACGGCGCGCGAAGTGACGCGCGACGCGCCGTGTGAATGGGTCGGCGCGACGAACTTAACGCCGCGCGTCTAGTCCCGTCGAAAAGCGGTAAATTTTACACAGTTCAAAGGAAACCCGCCACGCGTGGAGCGAACGTACACTCACACGGCGCGAAGGTCGCAAATTTACTGGTCGTTTTGGTGCCTATAGTTTAGGCACGTAGTAGCTGTGTAGCAAACAACATGTCGTTGGCGTCATATGAAAATTGCCTAAGTCCATTTTTTTGGGAAATTGAAATTTTAGTGTAATCTTGTTAAAAATCAACTTAACTATAACGTAGGACCATAGTTTGATAATAAGTTGTTTGGTGGCACCGCAATATCAATATTTGAAAATTGCGTAAGTCCGATCAAGTTTAAACAGTGTGGAAATTACGTAAGTCCGTTGCTTTGCGCGCTCCCACTACATTTACCAAATTATTTAGTTATTACGGTACGGTTTTTGTCGCTGCGATTAATTCCAGGAATCGGATTGGTCGTCTGGCGTCGGCTAACCTTAATTGTTTTTATTTAGTTATTAATGACAGATGTGTCGATGTGTCAAAACTCTACGTGACAAATTAAAATGGATGAAATAAGATTCGACAATAACGTAAGTGATTTTAATAAAAAAGAAGACAAGATGACATTACAAAATTTATATTATGACCGTTAGAAGTTAAAAAAAAAAATGTTAACTTTAATAATGATTCCATAAACAACGCACATGGAAATAATGAAAATTGCATTGAAGATAAGGAAAATGAAGTAGTAGAGGAAAATGACTACTTAAACCCTGATCGCGAAAGAAATTTGGAAGAGGACATTGACATCGAGGGTAAAAAACGGAAAAGACAACAGAACAGATTAAGTGACAGTAACTGTTGGGAATATAACGCAAACAAAAAGAAGCGTGAAGAAGGGAAAATGTACAAGGGAAGACTGGGAAACCAATTTTTAGTTGAGAGAAATAAAAGAGTAATGAAGGAAAGATGCACATGTCAAAACAAATTATTTAAAACTACGAATCCTTTAAAATGTTTTCAAATAAACGAAGAAGTACGAAAAAAGATTTTTAATAAATTTTGGAGTTATTCTTGGGAAGAAAAAAAAATTTATGTTAAAGGACGTGCAATCGCATCAGATGTTAAGAGAGCGAGAAATAGAATAGCTGAGGATCAGAGCCGTAGGACTATTTCTTATACTTTCTATATGGATAGACAAACCGCAAGAGTTCGAGTGTGCAAAACTATGTTTTGCAATACTTTAGGTATGTCTATGAGGACTATTACAGACTGGCTTAGTAAAGAATCACTATCACCAACTAGAATAAACAGTACAAATTCGGAAGCTAAAACTCAATATCAAAATCAAAAACAATTAAGAAGTACTGATAAAAAGAAGAAAGTAATGGATTTTTTCAGCAGTTTACCAAAATTAGAATCCCACTATTGCAGAAAAACATCAACTAAACTGTACTTAGAACCGTGTTGGAAAAGTAAATCTGAACTTTACAGATTTTTCGTAAATTCGTAGTGTAAAGACCGGAAAATTGAAGGGATAAGTAAGACAATGTTTAAATATATTTTTGATGACATGAATTTGGCCCTCTTCAGACCTAAAAAGGACGAATGCGATATTTGTGTGGAATTTCGAACCAAAAATATTGCAGAGAAAATTTATCAAGAACACCTTAAAAGGAAAATTGAAGTACGTGATGAAAAAGACAAGGACAAGGAATCATAAAACTTAGTTATAACCATGGATTTACAATCAGTTTTGTTATGTCCCCAGTCTAATGTCTCCTCTTTATATTATAAGACTAAGTTAATAATTCATAATTTTACAATTTTTGACTTACATTCTAAGGATGGATATTGCTTCTTCTGGCACGAAGGAGAAGGCGAGCTAAAGGCTAACTGCTTTGCATCTATTATTTGTAATTTTTTGGCTACAACAATGTTACGTGATATAGATCTCAAGAATAAACCTGACATTATTATTTATAGCGATGGATGTGGTTCACAGAATCGTAACGCTACTCTTTCAAATGCCCTGTTAAATTTTGCGATGGAACATAATATTTGTGTCATACAAAAATATTTAGAAAAGGGGCACACACAGATGGAGTGCGACTCCATGCACTCTATCATAGAAAGAAAAATATCTGGTAAAGTAATCAACGTACCAACAGATTATATTCAGTATGCAAAAACAGCTAGACTTCACCCAAGACCTTATGTAGTGCAGTATTTACACCACGATTTCTTTAAAAATTTCTCTAGCATTANCCAATCCGAGACGTTCTTAAAGTAACGTGACTAACCTAAAATAATGTAACCGTGTAACTTTCTGCTGTCAACAAGATTGTTCGTCTGTTAGTATTTAATAGTTTACAAAATGAGTATTGTTGAGACAGAAGAGTTTTTTGAAGACATTCAATCGACAACAAATGCTAGAAAGCGGAAAAGTGATAAAAGCAAGTGGAAAAAGAATGTTCTTAAGAAAAACAGATATGAGCTTAAGTCAAAAAAAGAACCACGTGTATCCTGCTCACATAACGATAAAGTATGTAAAGCCAGACAACTAACAGCCTCTGATATATCTGGTTTCCATGGATATTTCTATAAACATAAAACTGCAGTTTCTCAAAAAAACTTTCGTGCATACATAATCGTGGAAAAACCAAAAAGACATAGACCAAATCAAGGCAAGTCTAAAGGTCATGCAAAATCTATAAGTGTGAAATATTCGATTCTCCAAATAGAAAGTATTTGCCCTCTGACTTAAGCATAAAGAAAATGTGGGAATTATTCTGCAAAGAAAATTCGTTGGATGACAATAATAAAGTATCCACATACTCTTTATATTATAAGGTATAGTGAGATTTTTGAGAAATAATTCTTTATTTTTAACAGTCAAAATATTGTTTCTTTTAGGTTTTTACTAAGAAATTTAATTTGGGATTTTCCTCGGTTAAAATGGATAGAT